>CAWUFW010000388.1:4402210-4538456 GCA_963921515.1 Calotriton arnoldi | reverse complement strand
GTAGGAAGGTGGAATCTGACTATATGGTTGCCCCCACTTTTTTTATGGTGTTTTGCTGGTTTATGACTTAGTTGGACTGGGATCCTGCTATTCAGGGCCCCAGTCTATCTGCTTTCTCTGTAAAAGGTTTCCATGTGCCTTAGGCACATCTCTGATTGGAATCTGGAGTGCCCTTATAAGTCCCTAGTATATGGTATACTATGTACCAAGGGCATAGGTACCTCAGAGGCCTACCAGGGGCTGCAGCATGTATTATGCCACCCCTGGAAGGCCATCCAAACTGACACCACAGGTCTGCTACTGCAGCCTGGGTAGGGTGGTGCATGCACCCCTTACTGTGATATAGGTTACCTATATCACTAAATACATACACACATATAAACCTATAAGTCACTCCTAAGGCAGGCCTTATCAATCCTAAAGGCAGAGTGCATGGTTCCTATGTGAGAGGGTGCCCCTGCATGAGCAGGGCCCCTCTGCAGCGTTCGGAGACCATCTCTGATGCTGTTTGTAGTGCAGCCTGACCATATACTCTTAAGCGCATTATATCCTCGCGGTAAAATGCTAACTTTGGAATGGCTGCACCTAAACATGTCGTGTTTGGTGTCAAACATCTTGGAATACTACCCCCCGCCAATCCTGGCGGCGGGGGTAGCATTCCACCCTTCTAGAGGGAAAGACATGTTAACTCTGGCTTACCCGGTAACTTCTTTCTGAAGCCCTGGCATCACAAAATGGATGCTGCTGCCACAGACACAAGTCTGGCCTCCTGCTGCTGGACGAAACTCCGGCAGGGGAGGCCTGGACAATAGGTTTCCTGTTGCAGGGAGGTGTGACCACCTCCCCAGACAGGATAATGTGTATTGGGGCTGGGTGGGTGCACTCTTAGAGTGCTTTGAAGTCCTGCACTGGGGGAGCAAAAGGCTCCTCTGTGCATATGCCAGTTCAAACCAGCTCAGAGGCTACCTGCCCCTGCTCTGGCGCGAAACTGGACAAAGGGAAGTGGGTGTAGCCACCCCTCCCTTGACCCTCCCATAGGTGGGGTCATAGAGCTAGTCCATCCCCTCTTTTAGTATAAGAGGGGGAACCTTGCCATTGCAAAGCAGATAACCCCTGGACGACGCTCTACAGAAGAATCCTGGCCCTTCGACGTTCCACTACCTTTGGAAGACAGAAGAATCTCCCTTGGAGTCAAGGAGTGACTCCTGCTTGGCAGGCGCCAAAAACGACAACGACGGTCGCAAACTACGCCGCTCCCGCCGGAGTCCGAAGTCCCTGCAGCCCAAGAAGTGGATTTCCTGACCTCTCCCAGGCCATCGTGAGCCCCCAGCGAAGCTGAGGCAAGTGGACCCCACGAGTAATGAGGAACCGCGACCCCTGGGTACCGTGCACTATTGTCGAGTGCAACCCTTTCACAACGTTCTACGAACTTGTGCTTTGGACCACGTGTGGTCCCGACTTCCAGCAGGAATCCCTCCGAAGATCAGAGGCCTACACCGTCCCGAGTGACCGTGGGCCCCTGTTGAGTGATTCCGCCCGAGGTGTCTTCGCGATCCCTTGCCCGCCGGCTTGTGGGTCCCCAGAAGACTTCTTAAAGAAACCAAAGGGCTCCCCTGATTGCTCCAGGCCTGCACTGACTTACCCTCGCTGGGTGAGTTCCACAGACCTTGCTGGTCTGCGCCATCGACTTTTCTTCATCTCCCCAAGACTTGTGGTTGCCAAGGCTTGTTGGCTCCGATCGAGTTGCCGACACCGCAGTCAGCTGCAGACGTCGAGGGACACACCGAATCCAGCTCCTGGTTGTCGTCGACGCCTCCTGGACCATGTGGCTGAAGAGTCAAGGCACCCACAACCGACCTGAATCACTCGACGACGGTGGGCATCCATCTTCCTTGCCCCGAGTCACTGCCAAATGACTTTGAACACTGTCCCCTCTGCTTTCAGGTCATCCTTCTTCAGAATCCAGGCTTGGATTCCACCGGACACTTCTTCAGCTCCCGCAAGCAGCAAGTCTTCTTTGTTCGCCATTGAAAACGACGCCGCGACCCGACACCAAAGGACACCTGTGCACCCGGCTTCCCTGGGTGAGGTAACTCCAGCACTACGGTGCTCCTGTGGGTGTGGGCCCTAGAACGACTTACCCTGTAAGTGACTTGCTTGTAGGTTCTATAGAAGTATCCTAAAACTCTTTATTTCCAACCGCGACTTGCCCCATTGAAGTCAACGGCGATCCGCGCCTGTGTATCTACACTGCACGCGTCCCCCGTGGGTCCTTTACTTACCTGCCTTGGGTGGTTTCGTGAGGCCCCAGCACTTCTGAAGGCCCTAGGCCTTGTCTCCCTGCAAGTCGTTGTCCCTAAGTCTCTTACTTAGTATATGGTCTGGTACGCCCCTAGGGCCCCAGCCATATTTTGTGCTTAACTTATTGTGAAACGTTGATTTGTGCATATGTTTGTCTTCTAATCTCATAAAGAGATTAGTAGAGAGTTATTTAGAAATAAATACATATATATTTGATATATATACCTGTGTGGTGTCTTTTCATTTGGTGATTCAAGAGATTATATGGTAAAACAAGCTGCTTTACATTCCTCCGAGACTTAGCCTGAAGGCTGCTCTCCACAGCTACCACTAGGATAGCTTTCTTTAAAAGGTTGTCTTAAACCTATCTACCATAAGAGTCGATTTGCCCTGGTGCAAGGTGTCCACTTTAATTAGTGAACAGCATATACCAGGCCAACTTCTCACATTGGTGGGCAGCGTGTGGGATTCCAGCTTGCCATTGTTTTACCAGAAAATCTCTATTTGAATTACTAACTGAAAACCATTATAGGTACTCAAGGTACATATAAAGTCAAGCTTAGTATCAATAAGTTCTACTGAACTTAGAGCTGGGTGCCAAGGGATAGCACACCCTTTCCACAGCTCAAGCTAGGATCAGTAGGCCACAAACTAGTGTAGGTAGTACAACACTGCACAACACTAGAATGTCTTTAAGGGAGGATCCAAAGAATCCTTGCAGGAAGCCATTGAGCTTCCACCCTCCAAGTATGATACACTCCCATTCTTGGAATTGAGAGCTTTATGCAACTTGAGAAAAATAAGGACAGGCCAAAGTCCCACCACCCAACACCTCAAGGAGTTGTTGGTGGCTTATGACCTTAGTAAGCCTGTAGGGACTGAAGGGGTAGGAGCTGAGGGTGGGGCAGAAGAAGAGGAGGAGGCCAGGGGTACCAATACCCCCAGCCCCCCTCTGAAACTGGCCAGGAGGGTGACAATGACCCTGACCTGGAAAACCCAATCCCTCCTGTGGATGATGATGAGGATGATCAAAATGATGCCCTCTTTGTCCCCCCAGGAAGGATTAAGAGTGTGCCCAGGAAGTCTAGATCTCCTTCTCAGGAGTCTAACCACTCTGGCACCTCTATAGGGAGCTCTGTCTCCTCTCACAGGAGGGAATCCTCTCATGAGAGGAGAGCCAGGCTGGTCCGGTATGAGGAAACTCAGCTGGAAATCAGAAAAAAGCAACTGGCTTTAGATAGGGAATCCCTAGATCTCCTCAGGGAGAGAAGAAAGTTGGGACTAGAGTCCCATGGTGGCAGCAATATCCCTAGAGATAGGGACAGGTCTTATGACCATAGAAACCTAAACAAGATTGTCCCTCCCTACCAGAGTGGGGATGACATCCACAAATGGATAACTGCACTGGAGAGGGCCTGTAAAGTTCAGAAGGTCCCCCAGAGGCAGTGGGCAGCAATCTTGTGGCTCTCCTTTGCAGACAAAGGTAGAGACAAGCTCCTCACTGTAAGAGAAGAGGATGCTGACAATTACACAGTCTTGAAGAGTGCTCTGATAGATGGGTTTGGCCTAACCACTGAACAGTATAGGTTGAAGTTCAGAGACACCCAAAAAGCTCAGACTCAAGACTGGGTTGATTTTGTAGATTGTGCTACAAAGGCTCTGGAAGGTTGGATACATGGCAACAAAGTGCAGGACTTTTTAGGATTGTACAATTTGATTATGAGGGAGCAGATCCTTAATAATTGTCAAAACCAGCTTTTGCACCAGTATCTGGTGGACTCTGATCTGACCTCTCCCCAAGAATTGGGAAAGAAGGCAGACAAGTGGGTCAGAACCAGAGTAAAAACTAGAAATCAGGGTAGTGACCAGAAGAAAGATTCTACTAAGTCCCAAGAGAAAGGTGGGGATAAATCTAAGGATAAGTCCCCTACAGGGCCCCAAAATTCCTCTTCTGGGGGTGGGTCCCAAACTCCTTCCTCTCCTGAAAAGAAACCCTATTGCCATGTCTGTAAAAAGCCTGGGCACTGGAAAACTGATCCCAGTTGCCCCAGGATTGGCAATAAAGAAAATGTTCCTCCCACAACTACTACCACCCCTCCTGGTACTACCAGTAGTAATCCTCCAGTTGGGAGTAGTGCACCCAAAAAGTTAGGAGCTTTTGCAAGAGGAACAGAGGTGGGCCCTAGTTTAGACAGGGACCCCTCAACAGACTCCTCTGACTCTGATGGTGGTATAGGATTTGCCACCTTTACCATGGGTCCCATAGCATTGGGCAGGTACAGATTGGAGCCAATAATTAATGGTCAGAAAGCTGTGGCATTTAGGGACACAGGGGCTAGTGTCACCATGGTGGCAGGGAAACTAGTCCCCCCTCACCAGCTTTTACCTGAGTTTAAATACCAGGTGACCAACATTGATGGTGTCAGAACAGATCACCCCATGGCCATAGTCAATCTCAGCTGGGAGGGGGTCACAGGCCCAAAAAGAGTGGCAGTGTCCCCAACCCTACCTGTAGATTGCCTGATGGGCAATGATCTGGAAATTTCAGCCTGGGCTGAAGTGGAACACCAAACCCATCTTAGGATGTTGGGCGTCCCTGTAAAGGTTAGTGGGGCTGTGATGGCCACAGCCCCAGCCCAAGAATTTGGAGAGATGGAGCCTGAAAGAATGGCCCACTCTCCCCCAAAAGAGAGCACAAGGGTTGAAGAAAAGTCTTCTTCCCCCAGACAGTAGGTAAGGGTCAGCCTCCTCAGGGAACTGACCCTACCCCTAGTGAAGGAACTGCCACAGAGGTAGTCAGGCCTGGCCTGGCCACACCCCTGATGGCAGAGGACCCTTCCAAGGTGGTACCCCGTCTGGAGCAGGTAACCTGCCCCTCTCTACCCTGCCTCAGTCAGCCCAGGGCTGCAGAGGTCAGGGAGGTCAGTGGACCCCCAGGGCCCCCTGTCCAGAGGAAGCCCCCATCAGCAGATTAGGGGCACCCAGTCTAGTAGCCCTAGCCAGGTGAAAATTCCTCTACACACTGAGGGATCCCCCATACCTTTATGTAGGGACCTCCCCCAGAAGGACTCTGGTAGGCAAGGGCAAACCTGGGACCAGAAGGTTCCAAACCTGCCATGTCCCTCCAGTAGTCCATCCAAAGGGACCCAACCCACAGCTGTAGGCAGCCAAAGGTTGACCCTTAGAGCAAAGTGCAACTCAGTCATGGAAAGACAGGCATACATGGTGACCAGTGATCTGAGGAAGCTGAGGCCAACATTCCTAGGGCCTCACTTCCCTACTCAGACACCTCACCAGCCTTGTACTTTACCTAAGCACACCACAGGTAGTGATTCCCCATGGTGGAGACCCTCTCATACCCTTAGGGTGAGGGATTGCTTAGTGGACCATAAGACAGGGGGCAACCATGCTAGTGCAGGTGCTTCCTTATATGACCACTTAGTCAATGAAGGCTCAACTGGCCAAGGTTAGCCTTATCTCCTTTCGTTTGGGGGGGTTATGTAG
Source organism: Calotriton arnoldi (assembly GCA_963921515.1). Taxonomy (NCBI): domain Eukaryota; kingdom Metazoa; phylum Chordata; class Amphibia; order Caudata; family Salamandridae; genus Calotriton; species Calotriton arnoldi. The sequence continues at coordinate 4,532,651 of CAWUFW010000388.1, read as the reverse complement.
GAAGGTGGAATCTGACTATATGGTTGCCCCCACTTTTTTTATGGTGTTTTGCTGGTTTATGACTTAGTTGGACTGGGATCCTGCTATTCAGGGCCCCAGTCTATCTGCTTTCTCTGTAAAAGGTTTCCATGTGCCTTAGGCACATCTCTGATTGGAATCTGGAGTGCCCTTATAAGTCCCTAGTATATGGTATACTATGTACCAAGGGCATAGGTACCTCAGAGGCCTACCAGGGGCTGCAGCATGTATTATGCCACCCCTGGAAGGCCATCCAAACTGACACCACAGGTCTGCTACTGCAGCCTGGGTAGGGTGGTGCATGCACCTCTTACTGTGATATAGGTTACCTATATCACTAAATACATACACACATATAAACCTATAAGTCACTCCTAAGGCAGGCCTTATCAATCCTAAAGGCAGAGTGCATGGTTCCTATGTGAGAGGGTGCCCCTGCATGAGCAGGGCCCCTCTGCAGCGTTCGGAGACCATCTCTGATGCTGTTTGTAGTGCAGCCTGACCATATACTCTTAAGCGCATTATATCCTCGCAGTAAAATGCTAACTTTGGAATGGCTGCACCTAAACATGTCGTGTTTGGTGTCAAACATCTTGGAATACTACCCCCCGCCAATCCTGGCGGTGGGGGTAGCATTCCACCCTTCTAGAGGGAAAGACATGTTAACTCTGGCTTACCCGGTAACTTCTTTCTGAAGCCCTGGCATCACAAAATGGATGCTGCTGCCACAGACACAAGTCTGGCCTCCTGCTGCTGGACGAAACTCCGGCAGGGGAGGCCTGGACAATAGGTTTCCTGTTGCAGGGAGGTGTGACCACCTCCCCAGACAGGATAATGTGTATTGGGGCTGGGTGGGTGCACTCTTAGAGTGCTTTGAAGTCCTGCACTGGGGGAGCAAAAGGCTCCTCTGTGCATATGCCAGTTCAAACCAGCTCAGGGGCTACCTGCCCCTGCTCTGGCGCGAAACTGGACAAAGGGAAGTGGGTGTAGCCACCCCCTCCCTTGACCCTCCCATAGGTGGGGTCATAGAGCTAGTCCATCCCCTCTTTTTAGTATAAGAGGGGGAACCTTGCCATTGCAAAGCAGATAACCCCTGGACGACGCTCTACAGAAGAATCCTGGCCCTTCGACGTTCCACTACCTTTGGAAGACAGAAGAATCTCCCTTGGAGTCAAGGAGTGACTCCCCTGCTTGGCAGGCGCCAAAAACGACAACGACGGTCGCAAACTACGCCACTCCCGCCGGAGTCCGAAGTCCCTGCAGCCCAAGAAGTGGATTTCCTGACCTCTCCCAGGCCATCGTGAGTCCCCAGCGAAGCTGAGGCAAGTGGACCCCACGAGTAACGAGGAACCGCGACCCCTGGGTACCGTGCACTATTGTCAAGTGCAACCCCTTCACAACGTTCTACGAACTTGTGCTTTGGACCACGTGTGGTCCCGACCTCCAGCAGGAATCCCTTCTAAAGATCAGAGGCCTACACCGTCCCGAGTGACCGTGGGCCCCTGTTGAGTGATTCCGCCCGAGGTGTCTTCGCGATCCCTTGCCCGCGGGCTTGTGGGTTCCCAGAAGACTTCTTAAAGAAACCAAAGGGCTCCCCTCGTTGCTCCAGGCCTGCCCTGACTTACCCTTGCTGGGTGAGTTCCACAGACCTTGCTGGTCTGCGCCATCGACTTTTCTTCATCTCCCCGAGACTTGCAGCTGCCAAGGCTTGTTGGCTTCGATCGAGTTGCCAACACCGCAGTCAGCTGTAGACATCGAGGGACACACCGAATCCAGCTCCTGGTCATCGTCGATGCCTCCTGGACCACGTGGCTGAAGAGTCAAGGCACCCGCAACCAACCTGAATCACTCGACGACGGTGGGCATCCATCTTCCTTGCCCCGAGTCACTGCCAAGTGACTTTGAACACTGTCCCCTCTGCTTTCAGGTCATCCTTCTTCAGAATCCAGGCTTGGATTCCACCGGACACTTCTTCAGCTCCCGCAAGCAGCAAGTCTTCTTTGTTCGCCATTGAAAACGACGCCGCGACCCGACACCAAAGGACACCTGTGCACCCGGCTTCCCTGGGTGAGGTAACTCCAGCACTACGGTGCTCCTGTGGGTGTGGGCCCTAGAACGACTTACCCTGTAAGTGACTTGCTTGTAGGTTCTATAGAAGTATCCTAAAACTCTTTATTTCCAACCGCGACTTGCCCCATTGAAGTCAACAGCGATCCGCGCCTGTGTATCTACACTGCACGCGTCCCCCGTGGGTCCTTTACTTACCTGCCTTGGGTGGTTTCGTGAGGCCCCAGCACTTCTGAAGGCCCTAGGCCTTGTCTCCCTGCAAGTCGTTGTCCCTAAGTCTCTTACTTAGTATATGGTCTGGTACGCCCCTAGGGCCCCAGCCATATTTTGTGCTTAACTTATTGTGAAACGTTGATTTGTGCATATGTTTGTCTTCTAATCTCATAAAGAGATTAGTAGAGAGTTATTTAGAAATAAATACATATATATTTGATATATATACCTGTGTGGTGTCTTTTCATTTGGTGATTCAAGAGATTATATGGTAAAACAAGCTGCTTTACATTCCTCCGAGACTTAGCCTGAAGGCTGCTCTCCACAGCTACCACTAGGATAGCTTTCTTTAAAAGGTTGTCTTAAACCTATCTACCATAAGAGTCGATTTGCCCTGGTGCAAGGTGTCCACTTTAATTAGTGAACAGCATATACCAGGCCAACTTCTCACAACCATAGTAAGGAATACTTCACCTACTTCATACCTCTCCCTACACCTAGGTTAGGTACATTGGGGTAGAACTAGATTAGAAACGCATCGTATGAGTACTCGCATTTTTAGCTCATGTTATTTATGTATGTGAATATACGCTAAAAGATAATGCTATTGCAGTATTATTTATTTCTACTGCTCACACTGTACATTATTTATCTTGCATACTGTCTTGTGATCGTAACAGCACATTTTACTTACACCAGAAACAAGGCTGTTCAATAAATCTTTTATTGAAATGCCCGTCTATTTCTTTCTGTGTAACTTGGAGAAAACTAAGCATGCACGAGTGAGCTGAGTGAAATAGTTATCTATTGTTTCCACGACTCTGGGACTCGTTCTGATTCTAAAGGGAAACATAGTGGTCATGTTTTGCGGCTGCCAGAAACTACTCCCTTCTTGTTGTCAAGGAGTTTCTAGTGGCCTCTGAGCTAGCTGGCACAAGTAATTAAGTTTAATATACTCGATAGGGACATACTGACCTTAGTCCTATGTCAAACCTATAGGACATATTATTCCAATGTGCAGAGCCTATTAGGGAAATAGGAGCTACACTGCACTGCGTCATGAGAACTCTACGGGGCAGATTTATCAAAGGATTGCGTTGCCCTTGCGTCATGAGAACTCTAAGGGGCAGTTATCAAAGGATTGCGCTGCCCTTGCGTCATGAGAACTCTAAGGGGCAGATTAAGCAAAGGATTGCATTGCCCCTGCGTCATGAGAACTCTAAGGGGCAGTTATCAAAGGATTGCTCTGCCTTTGCGTCATGAGAACTCTAAAGGGGCAGTTATCAAAGGATTGCGTTGCCCTTGCGTCATGAGAACTCTAAGGGGCGGATTTATCAAAGGATTGCGTTGCCCTTGCGTCATGAGAACTCTAAGGGGCAGTTATCAAAGGATTGTGTTGCCCTTGCGTCATGAGAACTCTAAGGGGCAGTTATCAAAGGGATTGCGTTGCCCTTGGGTCATGAGAACTCAAAGGGGCAGATTTATCAAAGGATTGCGTTGCGCTTGCGTCATGAGAACTCTAAGGGGCATATTTATCAAAGGATTGCGTTGCCCCTGCATCATGAGAACTCTAAGGGGCAGTTATCAAAGGATTGCGCTGCCCTTGCGTCATGAGAACTCTAAAGGGCAGTTATCAAAGGATTGCGTTGCCCTTGCGTCATGAGAACTCTAAGGGGCGGATTTATCAAAGGATTGCGTTGCCCTTGCGTCATGAGAACTCTAAGGGGCACATTTATCAAAGGATTGCACTGCCCTTGCGTCTTGAGAACTCTAAGGGGCACATTTATCAAAGGATTACGTTGCCCTTGCGTCATGAGAACTCTAAGGGGCAGATTTATCAAAGGATTGCGTTGCCCTTGCGTCATGAGAACTCTAAGGGGCAGATTTATCAAAGGATTGCGTTGCCCTTGCGTCATGAGAACTTTAAGGGGCAGTTATCAAAGGATTGTGTTGCCCTTGCATCATGAGAACTCTAAGGGGCAGTTATCAAAGGATTGCGTTGCCCTTGCGTCATGAGAACTCTAAGGGGCAGTTATCAAAGGATTGCGTTGCCCTTGCGTCATGAGAACTCTAAGTGGCAGACTTATCAAGGGATTGCGCTGCCCCTGCGTCATGAGAACTCTAAGGGGCAGTTATCAAAGGATTGTGTTGCCCTTGCGTCATGAGAACTCTAAGGGGCAGTTATCAAAGGATTGCATCGCCCTTGCGTCATGAGCACTCTAAGGGGCAGTTATCAAAGGATTGCATTGCCTTTGCGTCATGAGAACTCTAAGGGGCAGTTATCAAAGGATTGCGTTGCCCCTGCGTCATGAGAACTCTAAGGGGCAGTAATCAAAGGTTTGCTTTGCGCTTGAGTCATGAGAACTCTAAGGGGCAGATTTATCAAAGGATTGCGTTGCGCTTGCGTCATGAGAACTCTAAGGGGCAGATTTATGAAAGGATTGCGCTGCCCTTGCATCATGAGAACTCTAAGGGGCAGTTATCAAAGGATTGCGTTGCCCTTGCATCATGAGAACTCTAAGGGGCAGTTATCAAAGGATTGCGTTTCCCTTGCGTCATGAGAACTCTAAGGGGCAATTATCTTATCAAAGGGTTGAGTTGCCCTTGCGTCATGAGAACTCTAAGGGGCAGTTATCCAAGGATTGCGTTGCCCTTGCGTCATGAGAACTCTAAGGGGCAGTTATCAAAGGATTGCGTTGCCGTTGCGTCATGAGAACTCTAAGGGCCAGATTTATCAAAGGATTGCATTGCCCTTGCGTCATGAGAACTCTAAGGGGCAGTTATCAAATGATTGCGTTGCCCTTGCGTCATGAGAACTCTAAGGGGCAGTTATCAAAGGATTGCTTTGCCCTTGCGTCATGAGAACTCTAAGGGGCAATTATCTTATCAAAGGATTGCGTTGCCCTTGCGTCATGAGAACTCTAAGGGGCAGTTATCAAAAGATTGCGCTGTCCTTGCGTCATGAGAACTCTAAGGGGCAGTTATCAAAGGATTGCGTTGCCCATGCGTCATGAGAACTCTAAGGGGCAGTTATCAAAGGAATGCGTTGCCCTTGCGTCATGAGAACTCTAAGGGGCAGTTATCAAAGGATTGCGTTGCCCTTGCGTCATGAGAACTCTAAGGGGCAGTTATCAAATGATTGCATTGCCCTTGCGTCAATCAAGGTGATACAAGGGTAACACCATCCTTAAGTCAGATGTACCTAGCCACGGAAAGCCACATTGCATGACCTGGTAAAAAGAGAGTGACACCAGGCAACACCAGGCGCTGCCATGCGTTACTCTGCGCTGGGAAGGCGCTTCGTGGGTGGAGCGTGGGTGGGGCATGGGCGGAGCGTGGGTGGAGCATGGGCGGAGCATGGGTGGAGAATGGGTGTTCCCACGCATCCACCGATGCTTTTAGGCACACATCCAAAGTTACCAAGATAAGTCATCCTGGGAATGGGTCAAAATCGCACACCTTCCCGATAGAGGCGCAATGAGGAGAAATATCTTTATTTCTCGTTTTTTCCTGTTTCCATGTGTGCTGTATTCTGTAGGAACTTTTAGAAGGAGGAAAACACCACTAATTGTTTTGTGCAGGAACGTGTCCCTTCACAAAACAATCCTGCTTGCAATGCAGGCACCCTTGCACCATGGCGCAAGGGTGCCTGTGGTGGCGCTCAGCAGCACATAGTGCACCATGGCGCAAGGGTGTCTGCGTTGGCACTCAGCAGCACATAGTGCACCATGGTGCAAGGGTGCCTGCGTTGGCGCTCAGCAGCACACAGTGCACCATGGCGCAAGGGTGTCTGCGGTGGTGCTCAGCAGCACATAGTGCACCATGGTGCAAGGGTGCCTGTGTTGGCGCTCAGCAGCACACAGTGCACCATTGCGCAAGGGTGTCTGCGGTGGCGCTCAGCAGCACACAGTGCACCATTGCGCAAGGGTGTCTGCGGTGGCGCTCAGCAGCACACAGTGCACCATGGCGCAAGGGTGCCTCTGTTGGCGCTCAGCAGCACACAGTGCACCATGGTGCAAGGGGGCCTGTATTGGTGCTCAGCAGCACACAGTGCACCATGGCGCACGGGTGTCTGCCGTGGCACTCAGCAGCACACAGTGCACCCTGGCGCAAGGGTGACTACGTTGGCACTCAGCAGCATATAGTGCACCAAGGTGCAAGGGTGCCTGCATTGGCGCTTAGCAGCACACAGTGCACCATGGCACAAGGGTGCCTGTGTTGGCACTCAGCAGCACATAGTGCACCCATGTGCAAGGGGGCCTGTATTGGTGCTCAGCAGCACACAGTGCACCATGGCGCACGGGTGTCTGCCGTGGCACTCAGCAGCACACCGTGCACCCTGGCGCAAGGGTGACTACGTTGGCACTCAGCAGCACATAGTGCACCAAGGTGCAAGGGTGCCTGCGTTGGCGCTTAGCAGCACACAGTGCACCATGGCACAAGGGTGCCTGTGTTGGCACTCAGCAGCACATAGTGCACCATGGCGCAAGGGTGCCTGTGGTGGCGCTCAGCAGCACACAGTGCACCATGGCGCAAGGGTGCCTGCGGTGGCGCTCAGCAGCACACAGTGCACCATGGTGCAAGGGTGTCTGCGTTGGCGCTCAGCAGCACATAGTGCACCATGGCGCAAGGGTGCCTGCGTTGGTGCTCAGCAGCACACAGTGCACCATGGCGCAAGGGTGCCTGCGTTGGCGCTCAGCAGCACACAGTGCACCATGGCGCAAGGGTGTCTGCGGTGGCACTCAGCAGCACACAGTGCACCATGGCACAAGGGTGCCTCTGTTGGTGCTCAGCAGCACCCAATGCACCATGGCGCAAGGGTGCCTGCGTTGGCGCTCAGCAGCACACATTGCACCATGGCGCAAGGGTACCTACGGTGGCGCTCAGCAGCACACAGTGCACCAGTGCAGACAGAGAGCAGGAACGCACTATATGTTAGTGAATATGGCACACTGCAGCTCTCTCCATTTGAGGCAGCACTTTGCAGCAAGTTGTTTTCCTAGGGTTTTGTGTTAAATCTTAATAAGTCTGGCCCTAAATATTCCCCTTTATATTCCAGATAGTAACTGACTAACCTTGTTTGGCATTAACTTTTGGCTGGCATTATAACTTGGATAAGCAGCTGAAAGGCTGAGCGAGGCTGCTGTTCCCTCACCATAGATTGTTGCTCTTTTTTATCTAGTTGCCCTTATTTCCGGGAAAGAAGATGTTTTTAAAAAGCATGACAAGCATCCAGGTCAAGATTTTTATATTTGGCTTAAAGTATTGGCCCAGTTAATGAGGGGCCCCTTGGAAGGTTGGGGCCCTGGGCCAAAGCCCCCTTTGCCCATGCCTTAAAACGCCTCTGCCTATAAACCGGCAAAAGTAGCCGCAGCTTGTGAGCCTTTGGTTCTTTGTCAAAAAACATTATCTTTTAGCTGTAGGCTCAAAAGTTGCATTTCTGTGGGGAGAAAGAGTGCATTCTTACTGCACCAAGGGTCCAGGGCCTGATGGAGACCTCTTGGGGTAGGATGCGATCTCCTGAGCTGCAACAGTGGAGTTACGGCCAAGTCCAGTTGTAACTGGTTAGCTAGGCACATTGCAGATGTAGAGCTTTTTTAGCTTGTGTGTTCTTGGAGTTTAACGCTGGTTAGCCAACTAGCCCTTGGAGTCCACTCACTATCACTTGGAGTCCACTCACTAGCCCTTGGAGTCCACTCACTAGCCCTTGGCACAAATGGGATCAGGTCCAGCCCTTGGGGTCTCTCTCCACAGAGTCAACAGCAGGAGCAGTCCTACTCTTTCCGAAGTCCTGCCTTGGTTCAGTCTTCTTTGGTGCAGCCTTTCTTTCTTCGGCCCACAGTTCCAGCAGGTGCAGTCCTTCTTCTGTTGTTTCCAAGACCAGTAGTGTTTTGAGGCTGGTAGCCACGGGTGCCCCGTTTATACCAAATGTTGTGTTTGTTAGTGGGGAAGACTCACTAACCAATGGGGTAAAATTCCTATGGGGCAACCCTACCCACTCTTACATCACTTCCTGTGGGATTGGCACCAAGAAATTCTATAGTGCATTTCTCTGCCCAAATCCAAGATGTCAGAACCTTCCTTCCCTTTGTCACAGCAATGGTTGCCCTCATAAGATGTGTACAGTGTAATGAGCAACTTCCCCTGGAAAACCAGTTCTGCAAGGGTTTTTGCCCCTCTGAAAGATATACCAGCCCGTCTCCCTTCACAAAGGAGATGGAAAGCTAAAGTGTGACCTGCATTTGCCTCTAACGGGAGACTGCCCCTTTGAAGCTTTGCCATCTGTGGCATCGGCCCTCTGGTCATTCTGCCAGGAGAAGATCACACCTCCTCCTACCAATAGACCTTTTGTTCCCTTTCCCTGGGAGCCATTCACACTTCCTGAACTGGAGGCCAGAAGGCTGTTGTGGGTGACAACTGCTGTAGTGAATCAGAAACGGCTACTAGAACTTTGGAACAAAAAATAGGTGACTTCCTAAAGTCACCTTTATATTAAAAGTTACTTTAAATCCAAGTTCATCAAAAGCCAGATTTGATGTAACAATTAATTTGTACCTTGAAGTACTATATTTGGTGGTCCCAAGGGAAGTTAGCACTTAGCAGTTGGGTTAGTGTAACCCCATGTTAGCCAATGGGACTACCAGCCTTCTACAGTGAAAACTGTCAGGACATGTAAAGCATGAGATAAACTTCCTTCTTTTTAATGTTTAGCACCCTGCCTCATGGGCTACTAAGGCCTTCTCTAGAGGTGACTTATAAACATTAAAAGGGAACGTATGGACTTTTACTTTTAAAATATACATCCGTCCACCTGTGATTCCCCATTTCCTTTACTAATGTATATCTCATGGCATTTAATGTTATTTTTTTATTTTTTTTGTTGTAAAAAAGTGTTTTTTTTTTCTCATTTTAGTGATATGCATTATGTTTTTTACTTATGTTTCCTTCTTTTAAAATAACAATAACAATGTTTAACTTTGAAGAAAGATTTCCTCTTGTGTATTTCTCCAGTTAGGAGGATTCTGGGACTGGTTTTATGTTGAGGTCAGATACATCATTCGCACCTTGACAAGCAATGATTCAGTTTTCAAACTCACAAGTGGCCACTTTGAGGCTTGTATATATTTGCTCTTGTTAGTGTTGAGTGTCAAGCAGGGCACAGACGTTGATTTAGGACTAGTGAATGTTAACACGTTCTTCTTTGTAGGTAGACTGCATGTTTTGCTTCCAATTATTGGTCTCCAGGCCCATCTTTGACCATCAGTGGACCGCAGTAGAATGTCTCTGTAATGTTTACAGTGGTCACTTTGTCAAGCAGCTTTGGACTGTCAAGGTGTGAAGAGTGGAGCTCGAGAGGAGACATGAAGGGACCAATCATCGGGAGAAGATGTGATGAACAAGTTCTGCATCCGAGCACACACACGCCAGGGACCAATCATCGGGAGAAGATGTGATGGACAGGTTCTGCATCCGAGCACACACACGCCAGGGACCAATCATCGGGAGAAGATGTGATGGACAGGTTCTGCATCCGAGCACACACACGCCAGGGACCAATCATCGGGAGAAGATGTGATGGACAAGTTCTGCATCCGAGCACACACACGCCAGGGACCAATCATCGGGAGAAGATGTGATGGACAGGTTCTGCATCCGAGCACACACACGCCAGGGACCAATCATCGGGAGAAGATGTGATGGACAGGTTCTGCATCTGAGCACACACACGCCAGGGACCAATCATCGGGAGAAGATGTGATGGACAAGTTCTGCATCCGAACAACACACACGCCAGGGACCAATCATCGGGAGAAGATGTGATGGACAAGTTCTGCATCCGAGCACACACACGCCAGGGACCAATCATCGGGAGAAGATGTGATGGACAGGTTCTGCATCCGAGCACACACACGCCAGGGACCAATCATCGGGAGAAGATGTGATGGACAAGTTCTGCATCCGAGCACACACACGCCAGGGACCAATCATCGGGAGAAGATGTGATGGACAGGTTCTGCATCCGAGCACACACACGCCAGGGACCAATCATCGGGAGAAGATGTGATGGACAGGTTCTGCATCCGAGCACACACACGCCAGGGACCAATCATCGGGAGAAGATGTGATGGACAGGTTCTGCATCCGAGCACACACACGCCAGTCAGCAGACCATGGTTCTCCGCTCCTTCTGGAATACCCAGAGGTTTTGTTCTTATCTGAGTGGGTTGTACCATGTGTCTGGTCTGAGGGATGTTAATGCTGACTGGTGTGCGGCGGTGCCTCACCTCACGCGTGCAGGTCCCGGCGACCAGTGAGTCTGGTCTGCCATCTTGAGTCCTCAGGTGCATCCTTCAGGTATCCCTTTGCCCAGAAGAAGCCGATGTAATCTTAGCAGGATGTGCTCAGACCCTCTAACACCAATATGTCTGCTCTGCTTTGGGCATGTTTGCATCTTTCTGAAAGACTTCTTAAGGGGGGGCATATATAGAATACAGCCAGTGAGGAAGAAAAGGAACCTGGGAAACTGTTATCAAGCACATCCTGGACTGACAACAGGGACTATCTCAGCTGCTGCAATAATTTATGTTGCATAAGATATTTCACTGATTATAAACTTCTCCTGCAAAACATGATAAGATGTAAACAGTTTAATCCGCTCTTTGCCTGAGGTGTGGACGTGAAGCTGGCAAACTCTCCCTCCTGTTCTGACGCTGTGCAGAGCTCAAGAAGCATCGGGAGTCAAGAACACATCTCTATTTAGATCCTTAATCAGTTATGGGATTCATTCTCTGGATGATGTTAATCAGCACTTTAAGTGGGCCGGTTCCAGCCAGTGCTCAGCACCGGAAGTAACACAAAGTGGGTCTTGAAAAGGGTCCCTTGCTGGCCCTTCATTTTTCACAGAGCATAAGGAAAGAGACCTCAGAGGAGCTGGAGCGTGAGGACAAGGATGTTTACCTTCATATTAGAAACGAAAGGAGATGGAGAGGGGCCATCCCAGTGATTAATCGCCCACTCACCATCACTTCACACACTCTCTAACTGTTATTGTGGGTAGAACTGTGCGCTGCCATTACTGCGGAAGAAGGGGGCGGGGTGCAAAGATCTCAGCCCAGGTGTTCTTTGCATTACTCATCCCTCAGTCCCTCTGTCGGGTGCCAGCGTTGTGCCGAGCTTCAGAGCAGGAGGAACAAGCACTGGCAAAACCAATAGGTCTGGTGATGGCTGGCAGACTTTTGGCTGTGCCAATGCTTGCTTTGTTTTGTCATTGCTTTTCCAAAACTGCATTGTTGGGGGAGCTGCTGGACCTTCTTTAATATGAAACAATGCCTAAAAGCAAACATATGTTTTGTCTCAAAAATCAACACATTTCTACTGTCGCCTGTAATAACTACTTTCTGTGCAGATGTGTCTGGAAAGAGCAGAATGCTGTCACTTGCAGTGAAGTTAGCCAATGGCTATAAGGGGGTAACCACCCGTCCCATGCTGTATGCTATAGTGGGCTGGAGAAAAATGTAGATGACAAAACAATGGACCAATGGATGAAGACGGCTGGATGAAAACCATATATATATATATATATATATATACAAATATCTATCTCTATATATATACTGTACTTATTTTGAGGCAGTGGTTGTCAGTGGGGCCCAATGACACTCATTTTTGGGGACCGGTGCTTATTTAACAACCTTTGGTCCAGAGTAAGAGACTAACAGACAGAAAAACACAAACATTGAAAGAAGGAGGAAGAGAAAGACAGAAAAACAGTGAAGAGAGAAACAAATCAGGGATGAAAAAGAACCTGCAAGAAGGAGATAAAGAGGCAGGGAGTGTTCGGCGGAGGATTAAAGAGGCAGGGAGTGTTCGGCGGAGGATTAAAGAGGCAGGGAGTGTTCGGCGGAGGATTAAAGAGGCAGGGAGTGTTCGGCGGAGGATTAAAGAGGCATCAGGTAGAACTAGGACTGCGCAGCCTCGGGATTTGTGTTCACAGGCGTGGGTTTCTGAGCAAATCTAGCACTTATTATTTTACAAATTAATCACTATATATATATATATATTAAATGAATGAATAAAAAGTTTATTGTTTAATTAATTAAAACCTTAACAATTTGCGCATAGACAAAACAAGTGCAATAAAATATCTTCATACTTTTAAAACAAAATTACCATTTCTGAATATTCACCCTCAGTAGGTACAATTAATAATATTCGTGTACATCCAATAAATTTCCCAACCTATACAATACAATCTTTTAACAATTCAGAAAATACTCATGTTCTTCAATATTCAGCCTTGATCCTCATTTTAGATAGGCATCCAGTAATGATCCTAATCATAGATTTGAGATGTCATCAGTGATGTCATCAGTGATGTCACTGACCATGTCAGGAGTGACGTAATATGTGAGGTCATAAGCAGTGCATTGTTGGGGAGCAAGTTATAGTTAACTCAGGTAACTATAATGGCTAAATGTCTCTGGTTTTGTACGAGTGGAATGTCAGCCTAACTATAACGTCCCTGTAACCTTTTTTTTTTCAGTGAATTTCTAAGGTTTTTTAACTAGCACTCAAGTTTGCAGAGTGGTGGAGAAAGGGGGCTGGGCATCCAACCAGCTCTCAGGGATTCCGCTGCATAGGACTTACAGAAGGTACCAGGAGGGCTTCTTGGCCACTAAGGTCCCTCTGGAGCCAAGGGGACTTTATCCCCCAACTAGTAGTGCGCCGGTAGGCACATTTGCAGAGTGGTGGAGAAAGTGTTCTTACTGGGGGTAACAGGAGGGGTGGTTGGCCCCCAAGGACGTCCTTGGGGCCCAACTACCGATCCTATCTCCTCGTGTAAGTCCCATACAGCAGAATTGCTGTGTTCTGATAGCAGGCCACACCCCCTTTCTCCACCACTCTGCAAACGCACCTTCTGGCGCGCTCTTGGTTGGGGGATGAAGTCCCCTTTCCTGGTGTGGGTCCTTAGGGGCCAACTAGCCCACCTGTTATCTCCAGGAAGCCCCACACGGTGGGATTGCTGAGAGGTGGTCGCAGGCCACGCCCCTTTCTCCACCACTCTGCAAACCCGTCTCCTCATGCACTACTATTTGGGGGATGAAGTCCCGGGGAAGTGGTGGTCCCCGGGGCTGCGTTGGGGAGCTGTAGCCTCCACACATTGTAATTCAAAATATCCCAAGTTAGGAGGCAGTGCCCGGGGCTGCGGGGGGCCCCAATCAGGCCCCCACATCATTATTTATAATTGCCCCCGGGACATGGCCCACCTGGGGGCCTAAAGGAAGCGAAGCACGGGAGCCCATGCTTCGTTTTTAAAAAACAATTCTGCCAGATTTGTGGCTCCAACGCGAATCCCGCTGAACTTGAAAAAAAATGCTTTTTTTGGCCCTGAGGATCCCTGTGGGACCCCCTGGACAGGCCTAGGGGGTCAGGGTGTTTCTTCCCTGCCCCCTCTTCTTCTTTGTAAACGTTTTTTCCTTTGACTCGGTTCAACCGAGTCTCAAGATGGCGGCCCTGAAACCGGTGCCAGGATGCTTGTTTCCGGTCAAGGGAAGACCTGGCTTGGCAGTTCGGGCTGGACTGTTCCCATAAGGTACAGGGTCAAGACTGATTTGCATATGGCTGGGTCCAAACTGGGGTGGTGTGGTGAGCCCCCTGGAGCTTGGGGCACCCCCGCACCGCGGGGGCTGCAGGGGCCTGTGTTACGCCCCTGGTACCCAGGGCCTTGGTACCCCAGAGGCCTCCCAGGGGCTGCAGCATGTATTATGCCACCCCTGAGAGACCATTTAAAATGACACCACAGGTCTGCTACTTCAGCCTGTGTAAGGTAGTGCATGCACCCCTTACTTAGATATAGGTTCACTATATCTATCCTCATCACTGCACATATAAACCTATCAGTCACCCCTATAGCAGGCCTTATCAATCCTGAAGGCAGGGTGCTGGGTTTTATGTGAGAGGGTGCCCATGCATGAACAGAGCCCCTCTGCAGCCTTCGGAACCTATTCTCCGGGGTTGTTTGTGATGCAGCCAACCATATATACTTAAGTGCATTATAACCTCACGGTAAATGCTAACTTTAAAACGGCTGCATGGAACCATGTCGTGTTTGGTGTCAAACACCTTGGAATCATACCTCCACACCAGTAACTGGTGTGGGAGGTATGATTCCACCCTCTTAGAGGGAGAAATATGACAACACCGGTACACCCGGTACCAGCTTCACAGAACCCTGGCATCACAAAATGGATGCTGCCAGCCACAGACACGAGTCTTCCCTCCTGCTGCTGGACGAAGCTCCGGCAGGGGAAAGCTTGACCATAGGTTTCCTGTCACAGGGAGGTGTGACCACCTCCCAGACAGGCTTTAGTGTATTGGGGCTGGGTGGGTGCACTCTCAGAGTGCTTTGTTGTCTGCACTGGGGGCACATTTGGTGTCCCTGTGCATAGTCCAGCTCAAACCGGTTGCAGGAGCCATTTGCTCCTGCTCTGGCGCGAAACTGGACAAAGGACATGGGTGTAGCCACCCCTCTGTCCTGACCCTCCCATAGGTGGGTCCCCAGAGTTTGTCCCACCCCTTCCTTGGGTATAAAGTAGAAACCCCTGGCTACAGGACTTTAGATATTACCTGGACTAAACTCTGCTACAGAAACCAAGTAACCTTCGATGATCTACGCTTTGCTGGACGACTGAAGAATCTCCCTTGGAGTAAAGGAGTTACTCCCCTGCTGAGCTGGCACCTAAACACATCTGACCAGTTTGCATCTATGAAGCTCCCGAAGGACTCTGAAGATTTCTGCAACACAGGAGGTGGGTTCCCTAGGTCTCCGAGGTTGATCTGCGCTCTCAGCAACTCTGAGGCCTGTATCTTTTGTGGGGACCGTGAAACTCGTACCCCTGGGCACCGTGTACATTTGCAGCAGCATATGCTTTTCGGCGATCCCTGAAGCTGTGCTTTGGGCTACTTGTAGGCCTGACCCCAAGCAGCAATTCCACCGAAGATTACTGGCCTACACTCCACGAGTGTTCCGTGGGCTGGTATTTGGTGATTCAGCTCGAGGTCCCTTTGCGATCCCTGGTCCGTTGGCCTGTGGGTCCCTGAGAAGGCAACTTTAACTTTCAGTGGGATTCCCTAGTTGCTCCAGAGGTGCCCTGACTCTCCATTGCTTGGGGAGTCCCCAGGACCTTGCTGGTCCTCGCAGAAGCATCTTTCCTCTGACCGCATGGGTTGCAGTTGCCAAGGCTTGTTGGTGTTCAATCCGGACACTGACCCCCCAGCACTCGACATCCTTTGTCGGTCAGCTCAAATCCGGACTGTGGTCATCGCAGACATCTCCTGGTCCCCGTGGCTGCAGAGTCAAGCTTCACCTCTACGCACCTGAAGCACCCGACATCGGTGGGCATTCGATTGCTCCGCTCCTGGTCACGTGAAGTGACCCAGACTTTGTCCCCTCTGCTTTCAGGTTCTTCTCATCTCCGATCCAGGCTTGGATCACACCGGACACTTTTCTCCTCCACGGCAGCAGTACTTTCTCGCATCACACCATTGAAAACAACGAGGGTTTCCGACACCACTTGACCCCTATGCACCCGGCTCCTCTGGGATAGGTAACACTGGTACCTCGGTACTCTCAAGGGTGCTGGCCTTAGAACCTTCTATGTTTATCTGGGTTTGCTTGAAGTCCTCTCCTAAGTGTCCTTAATCTTTAAATTTCCAACCGTGACTTTCCCATAGAGTTGTACGGAGCTCGCGTCTGTGTTCCCACACTGCACCCGTCCTCCGTGGGTCCCCTGTGTCACTACCTTGGGTGGTTATTTGGGGTCCCAGCGATTCTACATGCTCTAGGCACTGTGTCTAGTCAAGTCGTGGTTCTTATACCACTTTCTTAGTATATGGTTCGGTCTCCCCCTGGAGCCCGCTGTGAATTGTGCTATTTACTGTCGTTCTAGTGATTTAATATTGTGTGTATTGTTCTCTAATCTCATAAAGAGGTTAGTAGAGAGTGTTTAGTAATAAATACATATATTTTATATACACCTGGTGTGGTTCTCCTTTCATTTGGTCATTCAGGAGGTTATATACTGGTAAAACAAGCTGCTTTACATTCCTTTGAGACTTAGCCTGAAGGCTGCTCTCCACAGCTACCACTAGGATAGCTTTCTATAAAGGTTGTCTTTAACCTAATCATCAATAAAGGTCGTTTGGACTGGTGCAAGGTGCCCACTTTAATTAGTGGACAGCATATACCAGGCCAACTTCTCACATCTGGAACTACTGAACGGATCTACACCATTTAACAAAAACAGTGCTTTCTGAACCAAGAGCTACCGTTTTGCTAAATTTGGTGTAATTCCGTTCAGCAGTTCGGGCTGTAGCCCTGTCTAAATTTTCCTATTGAAATTAACATGGAGAAAAAGCGTTTTGGGACCCATCTTTTTCACGGCCCCTTAACGGATCACCCAGAAATTTTCAAGACAGCAGCTGACGTGACCGCCCTATTAGTTTTGAAAAGTTCGCAAAGATTCGTCAAACGGCGCCAAAGTTATAGGTATTTATAATTAGGACCTAGGGCCAGATTCCGATCTCGTTCGGAAGTACTCCAGATGGGTTCCATAACAAGCAAATCCGATTCGGAGCTATGTTTCTAACCGAATCTTCCCCCGTTCCGAACGACCAAGTACGATGTGAAGATCTCGTCCGTGCCGACCGAATTGTTTCCGAACCCGATCCTGGCAGTCCGACTTGTTCGCAGCCGATTCGTGGCACGCAATGGAGCCAGCTTCCGAACGAACGAGTACGATGCAAGATTCGGACAGCTGTATCGACTCAGTTTTGCTGGGACGAAACAGCTGTGGGAATCGGACTTCGGGGGCCGTGGCAAAGGCAAAGTAAGTGTGTTTTCTCTGCAATTCCATATTGAAAAACAATCTGAAATTCTTGCTGGAGGTGAATGCATCATTGACTTATCGTTGCACAAACTGTAGTGACTGTGACAAGTGGGTTATTTCTTTGTGTCTCCTGGTGAGAGCAGAGTGCATGGTACTCCCTATAAATTACTACGAGTATGTAAATGCGCAAAATTACTTGCAAGCTCGCCCATTTGGTGCCGCCCTGTCCTCTGTTGTAGTAGGCAAAAGTCTTCCCGCCTTTCACCATGTTGATGGACAGCTTACCAAAAGCTACCCCGAGCTCTTTTCCCAACGATTTTGGTGAGGAATATGTGGATATCTCCACCAAACAAAGAAGCACTTCATATAGTTAGTACGAAGTACCCTTCTTTGGTGGAGATTCACCTCTTTGTAGTCTGGTCATCTTCTCTACAGGAGGATTCATGTTATCACAGATTTCTGTAAGAAGACGCTTTAGAAACAATCACATTACTGAAATTAAATGCACAGAAGGTCAATGAGGACATTGCATCCTGGTCCATTATGCAGCTGTAGTGTAGAATATGAACTAGACATTACCCAACAAGTTAGCACGTACTAATAAACTAGTAGAAAATACTCCAGTTGGGAAGTCATTTTGTGCAAAAATGTGGACTCTTGTTGGATAAAAGGGCAGACGAGGTTTGGTTCTGGCCCAGTCACTCACACAGCTACTGACAAACCCACACAGCCACTCAGACACCCACTCACACACCCATTCATCTACTCTCACATCCACTCGCAGACCGAAACAGCCAGTCAAACCCAGTCACACACCCATTCAACTACTCACATCCACTGGCAGACCCACACAGCCACTCACACACCCATATGTCACTCACACACCACCTTACACAACCACATAACCACTCACACCCACTCACAGACCCATACACCCACTCACACACACAAACCACTGGGCCTTGGAAGCATGGAAGCCTGAGTGAGCTCTGCAGGGTCTCAAAAATGTGCTGTTCGCATTACTCGCCAGGCTTTGCATCAAGTGTGTAAATAAATGATGAAACGATGAAAAGGAGCATATAATCAAATACAATACATTTATAAACAGTATCTTCTCAAATCCATGCAATTCACACGAAATTAAAGTGCGGAGAGTCTTGAAATCTCTTTTCTTCCATTAATCTTTATTTTCATTTCCAATCAGATGCATAAAGCCCAGCCAACGTGTTTCGTGCCAAAAATGGACTTCATCAGGGTTGTAATTTAGGTCATGAAGGTCACCAAGGCAATCTAAGAATGTATAGTCATATATGTCGATGTTCTTGTGAAGTCTGTTAATTATTTCTGTCCGAGTTGGGAATAGCTCATGAAGATCACCAAAGAAATTTAGTGATGTGTGTTAATATGCATCGATATTCCAATGACACCAATATCCTCTTGAATTTCTAAGGATTATTGCCTTATATCCGTGCCGGCATCATCTCCGTTCGTGTCCAAAGTACCGTCTGTCTGGCCGTGGAGCATTACGATTTCAATATTCATGGGAACTAATATACTGGTTGTTAGACCTGTCAGCCCTAGGGTGGTCTTTCCCTATTTTTTTCCTTTTTCGCCTCCTTTTTGCCACCATATTTTTACTGGACCTAGGTCTCTGGGCACCTTGCCACTGCTAGCCAGTGCTGAGGTGCAGGTGCTCTCTCTCACTCAAGATGGCTGCCACAGGCCCCTGCTACTGCAGAGGGGCCTGACACGCATACACACTAGTAGCCAGGGTCAGGCTGGGGTATAGGGATACAGTATCCATTCCATCCCCGCCTCTGGGCCACATAGCCAGGCATGTAGAAGGTTCCAGAACCTTCCGGGCTGTGGGAGGAGTTATGTTTTGCCGCCTTTGGGAGAGTCACCTGACCTGGGAGTATAAAAGGCTTGGAGGGAAAACTTTCTAGTCAGTTGATGAGGCACCACTGAACCTGGGAGAACCTCCGCCGGAGTATAGGCTTTAGGGCCTAGGGGGAGACCTACACTACTGCTGCTGACAGGGCTGAGGCCCTGCTGTAGTAAGATAGCTGAGGAACGCCCACCACCCACTGACCTTGCCCAGTGTGAGGGGACCCAGGGAACCATCTTCAGCGTGCGGGGAGGAACATCAAGCACTCCCAGACCACCAACTCATCCCCCCCCCGCATAAGAAGAAACTTCTGACAGGAAACTTTGACAAGGAACTTATAACAAGGAACTTCTGACAAGAAACTTACAACCAGAAGCGCCTAAGAAGCAACCAAGCTGAAGCAGTCGCAAGACCCCTTAACTTGAGGAGGCCTGACCGTCCAACAAGGCCTAAAGCCTAGAACTGCTTAACTGGGGATCACCAGGTAAAGCGCCGTACCCTGAAGCGCTAAACCTTCACCCCCTATTCACTTTTGCCTGTTGCTGGGCTGCTCCCAAGTACTTTGCCAGTCAGCCCTGCCCACAGGCTGCTGGTGCACCCTGCTTTCTGTTGCCCCTCCGGTCACTGACCTTATGAAGGAGATCACCGCCGCGGCCGCCTGAGAAGAGGCACTGTGTGGTGAGGTGCGCCGTCGAGCCCTCATCGGGGGAAGCGCTGAGGTAAAGGAAGCCCCTCAGGTGTGTGAGGTGAGGAGCGCCGTCCGCGGCCTCACCGAAGCCTCCAGAGACTGGGCCCTGGGCCCTCATCGCCGCCGTCGCGGCCAAGGAATTGCCCCCGCCGCCGTCGCGGCCAAAGAATCATCGCCGCCGCCGAGCGGCCAAAGAATGCCGCCGCCGCCGAAGCGGCCAAAGAATTGTCGCCGCCGCGGCCAAAGAATTGCCCCCGCCGCCGTCGCGGCCGAAGAATCGCCTCACCGCCGCCGTCCCGGCCAAAGAATTGCCACCGCCGCGGCCCAAGAAATCGCCAGCGCGATCTTCAGCGAGGCCTCCAGGCCCCGCAGACGCCATTGCCGAGCAACCAGGGGTCGCTCGGCGTGACCCAGGAAGGCCGCGCACCGATTGGGCGCCGGCCCCCAGTCACGCCCCCAGCGCCGAAGGAAGCCCGGGAAGAGCCCCGGCAGTGCAGAGGGAGACGGGGAGCCGGCCGGAGATGACTGCCGGCTCCCGCTCCCTTCCCCGGCAACCCTGAGCCCCAACCTTACTTACCTTGATCCTGGGGGCCGGAGGAGGGTGATCCCGGCCCCCGCAACGCGTCGTGAGTCAGTCCCCAAGGAGCCGCAACGACTCGCAATACCGGCCAGAAGGCCGAGGCACCCCCGACCGGGCCCCACCATACAGAATACGGGCCGGCCCGGAAGATCGCCAGTCGCCCCGAAGCGCGACCAACGACCACACCGCAGGTGAGCCCTGGAGGCCCCTAGGGCCCATAAGACGCCACTGGGGGCCGGGGGCCACTATTAACCCTTAAGTCATATGAGGCGAGGCCCCAGAGAGGAGTGGGCCTGGCCTGAGTTAACCCCTAAGGAACATAGAAGCCCCAGAATACAGGACATGTTGAGGGATTCCCCACATAGTTCATTCATGTATTGATGATGCCCACAGTATGTAATGATTGATGCCAATGCCTATTATAATTACTGCCTAGGCCATGGTTTTAACTGTTAAGTCTTTACCACAAGGGGAAAGTGTTTAATGGAGTTGAGCTGAAGTGTACACCGCCAAGAGTTGAAGTATTTTATGTTACAGGTGTACTGGAGTTGCGACGCCCACTGTAATGAATGTGGGTGCGCCTAGATTAATGCAGGCCTATTTAAATGTAACGTGAAAAGCCTTCTTTTAAATAATTGAATATGCTAAAGTGAACTGTATGTTTAGGCCTATGTTTTATTAACGTACCTTGAGATCATTAATAAGTGCTACGTGTAGGAGATAATTCCTGCGGCCTCTTAGTGGCCTACAATGTTGATGAGCTATGCAGCTTTATTTAAAATGTGCACCAGTTGAATAATTTAATGAGTTTGAATGTAGATCTGAATTAACCTGCCTTATCTGATGCCAACTTAATTCATTTATAAAAGATCTTGATTTTAAATACAAAAGCCTGGTGTGGTGTCATGTTATTGCGTTCGCATTTGTGAGTCAAAGTGAGAGTGTGCTGCACAACTGCCTTACACATTGCCTTCGCGTGCCTTTCCCGCTTCACGCCATGCTACCGTGTCGGACTCGGTAACCCCGGTTCCAACATTTGGTGTTCAGCGGTTGGATAAGGACTGGTGCTTGTGCAGCACCCTACAGTGACTCAATGTGCGCCGCAATTAGACACCTATTGTAATGAGAGTGCTAGGAATTCTATGGTAATTGCCGACTGTGTACACTCCTGCGGTAGACCTGTTACCTACAGTTTAGAACCCCTTCCTTAAATTGTCTGGGACCCCACCTAGGAGGATGGAGTTTGAGTTAGCCAACCTAGAAAGGTATACGGTGACACAGCTCAAGGAGTTCTGCCTAGAGAGGGGGTGGCCGTCAAGCGAGGCGCCAGGAAGGAGGTGCTTCAGAAAGCTTTGAGGGCATGGGTAATGGCCCACCCGGAGGGAAGAGGGGATGAGGAGCAGGGGGAGACAGACAACCCAGGAGAACTGGACCTACTGAGCATTGATGTTAGCGAGAATGTGTTGCCAGGAAGACGTTCCAGGGCAGGCAGTAGTGCGTCAGGGGGAAGTTTGTCACAAGAGGAATTGGAGGACAGAAGGGAGCAAAGGCAATTAACATTAGAACTTGCTAGAATGGAAAGAGACGGAGAACAGGCAAGGCTAGCCATGGAGGAAAGGAAGCTTGTACATGAGCTTAGCCTGAAGGAGCTAGAGCTCCGGACCTTGCAGATGGAGATGCAGGGCAAAATGAATGGTGGCAGCGTACCTGCTGGGGTTCCACAGGAGCCCAAATTCTATTTACCCAGAGAGGTGATGGCCAGTTTTAGTGTAGGTGATGACATCGACAAGTGGTTGGCGGCCTACGAGGTGGCTCTGGTGGCCCATAGAGTTCCTGAGAGCTACTGGGGGGAGGTCTTTATAGGTACATACCTCCACTAGTAAGGGACACACTTTTAACTTTGGATAAGGGGGAGCGGACTAACTACCCTATCATGAAGGAGGCCCTGCTCAAGAAGTTTGGCCTCACCCCAGAGAAGTACCGCCAAAAGTTCCGCAACAGCCACAAGCTTCACACACAAAACTGGGTAGATTTTTTTGACTATGCCCGGAAGGCATTGGAGGGTTGGGTGCGTGGCAGCAACGTTGACAATTACAAAGGGCTGTACGACCTATTCTTGAGAGAGCACCTCCTAGAGAAATGTTTTCCGGAGCTGCGCCAGTACTTGGTGGACCGCAAGCTGACCAATCCTAGGGAGCTTGCGGAGGAGGCAGACACGTGGGTCAGCACTCGGGTGTCCCACAAGGGAGCCGGGGCGGACCCCTAAAAGGTGGACAGGGGCTCCCCCAGAAGAAAGAGGGGGAGATAAAAAGAGGGAGTTCTTTAAAGGTCCCCAAAATAAACCGCCTGGGAGAGGGGTAGGTTCCCCATCCCAATCTGGATTCCAGAAACCCACTTATCCTGACAGGAGTCAGCAGCCCAGAACTGTCCGGTGCTACGAGTGCGGGGAGGTTGGACATTATAAGGGGGATCCCAAGTGTTGCAAGAGAACCCCAGCCCCCACAGGAGGTAAGAGCCCCGGGGTGGCCAGTGTAGCACTAGGGGAGGAGTTGTCCCTAGGTAGGGGAGGTGAGTGGACAGGCTTGACCTTAGTTTCCCTGGGGGATAGAGAGGTCATCCCACGGGTTCAGGTACCCGCGAACACTGCCAAGTATCGGCAGAGGGTCCTGGTGAACGGGGAGGAGGTGGAGGCTCTGAGGGACACAGGTGCCAGCATGACGATGGTGAGACGTCAGCTGGTGTCCCCAGAGCAGGTGATTCCTGAGGAATTCCACCCGGTTGTTATGGCTGATAATAGCCTGGGTCACTACCCCGTGGCCCAAGTTCCCTTTGAGTGGGGAGGAGTATCAGGTCTGTTGAAGGTTGCGGTGAGCCCTGCCATGCCAGTTGACTGTCTGCTGGGCAACGACTTGGAACATACTGCCTGGAGGGAGGTAGAGTTCAATGCCCATGCTGAGATGTTGGGATTACCAGGATGGACTTGCGTTGTCACGCGGTCCATGGCTGCCCGACAAGGAACTCAGCTGGGGTTGGAGCCTGGAATAATGGCCCAGCCCACTGCTGGACGAGGAGATGTCCAGGAGGAGACACCCGGTGAGATGGATGGGGAGCCCGCAGAGGTGACCCCGGAGTCCGCTGAGGTGGTTGGTTTTCCCGTGGGGGACCTGCCGACCCCTGCAGAGTGGCAGGTGGAAGGAGGGCCTACCCGGGAGGAATTTTGCCGGGCGCAGAAAGAGTGCCCTACGCTTGAAGGCATGCGGCAACAGGCCGAAGCCCAAGCAGCTGGAACAGAGACTGGTAACTACCATGTCTACTGGGAGGATGGTCTCCTCTACAGTGAGCCTAAGGCTCCGGTGCATGGGTCCGCCCGAGCCGTGGTGGTCCCCCAATGCTACCGAGCCTTTCTGCTAGAGTTGGCACACGAGATACCACTAGCAGGACACCTGGGCCAAGACAAGACGTTTGCGCGTCTAGTCCCACATTTTTACTGGCCCAGGATGCGCGTCACTTCTGACACTTTTTGCAAGACTTGCACCACTTGCCAAGCGAGCGGCAAGACAGGGACTAAAGTGAAGGTACCTCTAGAACCTCTCCCAGTTGTCGATACCCCTTTTGAGCGGGTAGGGATTGACATTGTCGGGCCATTGGACCCGCCGACTTCTGCAGGACATAGGTTCATTTTGGTGCTGGTAGACCACGCCACCCGGTACCCAGAGGCAATCCCTCTGAGGACCATCACTGCACCGGTGGTGGCGCGGGCCCTGATGGGGATTTTTACCCGAGTGGGATTCCCCAAGGTCGTGGTGTCAGATAGGGGCACGAATTTCATGTCGGCCTACATGCAGGCCATGTGGAAGGAGTGTGGAGTGACCTACCGGTTCTCCACTCCTTACCACCCCCAGACGAACGGACTCGTGGAGCGCTTTAACAAAACCTTGAAGGGGATGATCAGGAGCCTACCCGAGGACTTGAGAAGAAAGTGGGACGTCCTCTTACCCTGTCTGCTCTTCTCCTACCGAGAGGTGCCGCAGAAGGGGTCGGTTTCAGCCCCTTTGAGCTGCTCTATGGCCACCCCGTTCGGGGGCCCCTCAGTCTTGTCAAGGAGGGGTGGGAGAAGTCTTCCTCAAAGCTTCCCCGTGATGTGGTCAGCTATATGCTGGCATTCCGCAGCCAGGTGGCCAAGCTGTGGAAAGAGGCCTCGGACAATCTAGAGGCAAGTCAAGCCGTCATGAAGAAATGGTATGACCGGAACGCGCGGACGGTAGAGTTAGACGCTGGACAGAAGGTGTGGGTCATGGAGCCAGGAGAGCTTAGCCCCCTCCAGGACCGGTGGACTGGGCCGTTTGAGATCTTGGAAAGGAAAGGCCAGACCACATATGTCGTTGATGTGAAGACCCCACGTCAACCCCACCGGGTGTTCCACGTCAACCGCCTGAAGCCCCACCAGGAGCGTTCAGAACTCACTCTCCTAATGATAACAGATGGAAGTGAGGAGGAGGAGAGTGAGCCTCTTCCAGACCTTCTGGCGGCCCATGAGAAGGATGGTTCGGTAGAGGGAGTGGTCCTCGCCCCATCCTTGACCCTAGAGCAACAGAGGGACTGCCGCCAGGTCTTGGGGCAGTACGCCTCGTTGTTCTCCCTCACGCCTGGAATCACGCACATGTGTACCCATGATGTGGACACAGGGGACAGTCCGCCAGTAAAAACCAAGTCTTACCGGCTGTCCGATAAAGTCAAGGATAGTATCCAGGGTGAGGTTACCTAGATGCTAGAACTGGGAGTGATTGAGCCTTCCAGTAGCCCTTGGGCTAGTCCGGTGGTGTTGGTGCCGAAAGCGGCCCCACCGGGCACCACACCAGAACTTCGGTTCTGTGTGGATTACCGTGGACTCAACTCAGTCACTAAGACCGACGCTCACCCGATCCCTCGGGCGGATGAGCTCATTGACCGGCTGGGAGCAGCCCGGTATTTGAGTACCATTGATTTGACGTCAGGCTATTGGCAGATAGCCATGGCGGAAGGAGCAAGGGAGAAGACTGGGTTCTCCACCCCCGAGGGCCACTTTCAATTTCGGGTGATGCCCTTCGGGTTGAAAAATGCTCCAGCCACTTTCCAGCGGTTGGTGAACCAGGTGCTGTCTGGCCTAGAGGCCTTCTCTGCTGCCTACCTGGATGACATAGCTGTCTTCAGTAGCAGCTGGGAGGACCATCTGGAGCATCTCCAGGAGGTGTTACAGGCTTTGCAACGGGCTGGTTTAACCATCAAGGCCAGCAAGTGCCAGATTGGACAGGGATCTGTCGTGTACCTGGGACATCTGGTGGGCGGAGGTAAGGTGCAACCCCTCCAAGCCAAGATCGAGACCATCTTGGCCTGGGAGCCCCCCAAGACCCAAACAGAGGTCCGGGCTTTTCTCGGCCTCACGGGATACTACCGCCGGTTCGTCAAGGGATATGGAACCATCGTGGGCCCATTGACGGAATTGACTTCAAAGAAGCAGCCACGCAGAGTCATCTGGACGGCTGCCTGCCAGGAAGCCTTTGAGACCCTCAAACGTGCAATGTGCACCGCACCGGTGCTCAGGACGCCAGACTTTGGATGGGAATTTATTGTACAGACAGACGCTTCTGAGCATGGCATAGGAGCTGTGCTCTCGCAGCTGAATGACGATGGCCAAGACCAGCCAGTGGCCTTCATTTCCCGAAGACTACTCCCCGGGAACAGCGGTGGAGTACCATCGAACGAGAAGCCTTTGCTGTGGTTTGGGCTGTCAAGAAGTTGAGGCCATACCTTTTTGGTTGTCACTTCCTGATCCAGACCGACCACAGACCCCTTCGCTGGCTCATGCAGATGAGAGGCGAAAACCCCAAATTATTGAGGTGGTCCATTTCCTCCAGGGGATGGACTTTCGGGTGGAACATCGACCCGGTGTAGACCACGCCAACGCTGACGGTCTCTCCCGGTTTTTCCGCCTTAGCGAAGAGAACTCCCTAGAGGTTGGGAAGCTCTCCCCTCTTTCGGCTGGGGGGGACGCGTGTTAGACCTGTCAGCCCTAGGGTGGTCTTTCCCTATTTTTTTTCCTTTTTCGCCTCCTTTTTGCCACCATATTTTTACTGGACCTAGGTCTCTGGGCACCTTGCCACTGCTAGCCAGTGCTGAGGTGCAGGTGCTCTCTCTCACTCAAGATGGCTGCCACAGGCCCCTGCTACTGCAGAGGGGCCTGACACGCATACACACTAGTAGCCAGGGTCAGGCTGGGGTATAGGGATACAGTATCCATTCCATCCCCGCCTCTGGGCCACATAGCCAGGCATGTAGAAGGTTCCAGAACCTTCCGGGCTGTGGGAGGAGTTATGTTTTGCCGCCTTTGGGAGAGTCACCTGACCTGGGAGTATAAAAGGCTTGGAGGGAAAACTTTCTAGTCAGTTGATGAGGCACCACTGAACCTGGGAGAACCTCCGCCGGAGTATAGGCTTTAGGGCCTAGGGGGAGACCTACACTACTGCTGCTGACAGGGCTGAGGCCCTGCTGTAGTAAGATAGCTGAGGAACGCCCACCACCCACTGACCTTGCCCAGTGTGAGGGGACCCAGGGAACCATCTTCAGCGTGCGGGGAGGAACATCAAGCACTCCCAGACCACCAACTCATCCCCCCTCATAAGAAGAAACTTCTGACAGGAAACTTTGACAAGGAACTTATAACAAGGAACTTCTGACAAGAAACTTACAACCAGAAGCGCCTAAGAAGCAACCAAGCTGAAGCAGTCGCAAGACCCCTTAACTTGAGGAGGCCTGACCGTCCAACAAGGCCTAAAGCCTAGAACTGCTTAACTGGGGATCACCAGGTAAAGCGCCGTACCCTGAAGCGCTAAACCTTCACCCCCTATTCACTTTTGCCTGTTGCTGGGCTGCTCCCAAGTACTTTGCCAGTCAGCCCTGCCCACAGGCTGCTGGTGCACCCTGCTTTCTGTTGCCCCTCCGGTCACTGACCTTATGAAGGAGATCACCGCCGCGGCCGCCTGAGAAGAGGCACTGTGTGGTGAGGTGCGCCGTCGAGCCCTCATCGGGGGAAGCGCTGAGGTAAAGGAAGCCCCTCAGGTGTGTGAGGTGAGGAGCGCCGTCCGCGGCCTCACCGAAGCCTCCAGAGACTGGGCCCTGGGCCCTCATCGCCGCCGTCGCGGCCAAGGAATTGCCCCCGCCGCCGTCGCGGCCAAAGAATCATCGCCGCCGCCGAAGCGGCCAAAGAATTGTCGCCGCCGCCGAAGCGGCCAAAGAATTGTCGCCGCCGCGGCCAAAGAATTGCCCCCGCCGCCGTCGCGGCCGAAGAATCGCCTCACCGCCGCCGTCCCGGCCAAAGAATTGCCACCGCCGCGGCCCAAGAAATCGCCAGCGCGATCTTCAGCGAGGCCTCCAGGCCCCGCAGACGCCATTGCCGAGCAACCAGGGGTCGCTCGGCGTGACCCAGGAAGGCCGCGCACCGATTGGGCGCCGGCCCCCAGTCACGCCCCCCAGCGCCGAAGGAAGCCCGGGAAGAGCCCCGGCAGTGCAGAGGGAGACGGGGAGCCGGCCGGAGATGACTGCCGGCTCCCGCTCCCTTCCCCGGCAACCCTGAGCCCCAACCTTACTTACCTTGATCCTGGGGGCCGGAGGAGGGTGATCCCGGCCCCCGCAACGCGTCGTGAGTCAGTCCCCAAGGAGCCGCAACGACTCGCAATACCGGCCAGAAGGCCGAGGCACCCCCGACCGGGCCCCACCATACAGAATACGGGCCGGCCCGGAAGATCGCCAGTCGCCCTGAAGCGCGACCAACGACCACACCGCAGGTGAGCCCTGGAGGCCCCTAGGGCCCATAAGACGCCACTGGGGGCCGGGGGCCACTATTAACCCTTAAGTCATATGAGGCGAGGCCCCAGAGAGGAGTGGGCCTGGCCTGAGTTAACCCCTAAGGAACATAGAAGCCCCAGAATACAGGACATGTTGAGGGATTCCCCACATAGTTCATTCATGTATTGATGATGCCCACAGTATGTAATGATTGATGCCAATGCCTATTATAATTACTGCCTAGGCCATGGTTTTAACTGTTAAGTCTTTACCACAAGGGGAAAGTGTTTAATGGAGTTGAGCTGAAGTGTACACCGCCAAGAGTTGAAGTATTTTATGTTACAGGTGTACTGGAGTTGCGACGCCCACTGTACTGAATGTGGGTGCGCCTAGATTAATGCAGGCCTATTTAAATGTAACGTGAAAAGCCTTCTTTTAAATAATTGAATATGCTAAAGTGAACTGTATGTTTAGGCCTATGTTTTATTAACGTACCTTGAGATCATTAATAAGTGCTACGTGTAGGAGATAATTCCTGCGGCCTCTTAGTGGCCTACAATGTTGATGAGCTATGCAGCTTTATTTAAAATGTGCACCAGTTGAATAATTTAATGAGTTTGAATGTAGATCTGAATTAACCTGCCTTATCTGATGCCAACTTAATTCATTTATAAAAGATCTTGATTTTAAATACAAAAGCCTGGTGTGGTGTCATGTTATTGCGTTCGCATTTGTGAGTCAAAGTGAGAGTGTGCTGCACAACTGCCTTACACATTGCCTTCGCGTGCCTTTCCCGCTTCACGCCATGCTACCGTGTCGGACTCGGTAACCCCGGTTCCAACATTTGGTGTTCAGCGGTTGGATAAGGACTGGTGCTTGTGCAGCACCCTACAGTGACTCAATGTGCGCCGCAATTAGACACCTATTGTAATGAGAGTGCTAGGAATTCTATGGTAATTGCCGACTGTGTACACTCCTGCGGTAGACCTGTTACCTACAGTTTAGAACCCCTTCCTTAAATTGTCTGGGACCCCACCTAGGAGGATGGAGTTTGAGTTAGCCAACCTAGAAAGGTATACGGTGACACAGCTCAAGGAGTTCTGCCTAGAGAGGGGGGTGGCCGTCAAGCGAGGCGCCAGGAACGAGGTGCTTCAGAAAGCTTTGAGGGCATGGGTAATGGCCCACCCGGAGGGAAGAGGGGATGAGGAGCAGGGGGAGACAGACAACCCAGGAGAACTGGACCTACTGAGCATTGATGTTAGCGAGAATGTGTTGCCAGGAAGACGTTCCAGGGCAGGCAGTAGTGCGTCAGGGGGAAGTTTGTCACAAGAGGAATTGGAGGACAGAAGGGAGCAAAGGCAATTAACATTAGAACTTGCTAGAATGGAAAGAGACGGAGAACAGGCAAGGCTAGCCATGGAGGAAAGGAAGCTTGTACATGAGCTTAGCCTGAAGGAGCTAGAGCTCCGGACCTTGCAGATGGAGATGCAGGGCAAAATGAATGGTGGCAGCGTACCTGCTGGGGTTCCACAGGAGCCCAAATTCTATTTACCCAGAGAGGTGATGGCCAGTTTTAGTGTAGGTGATGACATCGACAAGTGGTTGGCGGCCTACGAGGTGGCTCTGGTGGCCCATAGAGTTCCTGAGAGCTACTGGGGGGAGGTCTTTATAGGTACATACCTCCACTAGTAAGGGACACACTTTTAACTTTGGATAAGGGGGAGCGGACTAACTACCCTATCATGAAGGAGGCCCTGCTCAAGAAGTTTGGCCTCACCCCAGAGAAGTACCGCCAAAAGTTCCGCAACAGCCACAAGCTTCACACACAAAACTGGGTAGATTTTTTTGACTATGCCCGGAAGGCATTGGAGGGTTGGGTGCGTGGCAGCAACGTTGACAATTACAAAGGGCTGTACGACCTATTCTTGAGAGAGCACCTCCTAGAGAAATGTTTTCCGGAGCTGCGCCAGTACTTGGTGGACCGCAAGCTGACCAATCCTAGGGAGCTTGCGGAGGAGGCAGACACGTGGGTCAGCACTCGGGTGTCCCACAAGGGAGCCGGGGCGGACCCCCTAAAAGGTGGACAGGGGCTCCCCCAGAAGAAAGAGGGGGAGATAAAAAGAGGGAGTTCTTTAAAGGTCCCCAAAATAAACCGCCTGGGAGAGGGGTAGGTTCCCCATCCCAATCTGGATTCCAGAAACCCACTTATCCTGACAGGAGTCAGCAGCCCAGAACTGTCCGGTGCTACGAGTGCGGGGAGGTTGGACATTATAAGGGGGATCCCAAGTGTTGCAAGAGAACCCCAGCCCCCACAGGAGGTAAGAGCCCCGGGGTGGCCAGTGTAGCACTAGGGGAGGAGTTGTCCCTAGGTAGGGGAGGTGAGTGGACAGGCTTGACCTTAGTTTCCCTGGGGGATAGAGAGGTCATCCCACGGGTTCAGGTACCCGCGAACACTGCCAAGTATCGGCAGAGGGTCCTGGTGAACGGGGAGGAGGTGGAGGCTCTGAGGGACACAGGTGCCAGCATGACGATGGTGAGACGTCAGCTGGTGTCCCCAGAGCAGGTGATTCCTGAGGAATTCCACCCGGTTGTTATGGCTGATAATAGCCTGGGTCACTACCCCGTGGCCCAAGTTCCCTTTGAGTGGGGAGGAGTATCAGGTCTGTTGAAGGTTGCGGTGAGCCCTGCCATGCCAGTTGACTGTCTGCTGGGCAACGACTTGGAACATACTGCCTGGAGGGAGGTAGAGTTCAATGCCCATGCTGAGATGTTGGGATTACCAGGATGGACTTGCGTTGTCACGCGGTCCATGGCTGCCCGACAAGGAACTCAGCTGGGGTTGGAGCCTGGAATAATGGCCCAGCCCACTGCTGGACGAGGAGATGTCCAGGAGGAGACACCCGGTGAGATGGATGGGGAGCCCGCAGAGGTGACCCCGGAGTCCGCTGAGGTGGTTGGTTTTCCCGTGGGGGACCTGCCGACCCCTGCAGAGTGGCAGGTGGAAGGAGGGCCTACCCGGGAGGAATTTTGCCGGGCGCAGAAAGAGTGCCCAACGCTTAAAGGCATGCGGCAACAGGCCGAAGCCCAAGCAGCTGGAACAGAGACTGGTAACTACCATGTCTACTGGGAGGATGGTCTCCTCTACAGTGAGCCTAAGGCTCCGGTGCATGGGTCCGCCCGAGCCGTGGTGGTCCCCCAATGCTACCGAGCCTTTCTGCTAGAGTTGGCACACGAGATACCACTAGCAGGACACCTGGGCCAAGACAAGACGTTTGCGCGTCTAGTCCCACATTTTTACTGGCCCAGGATGCGCGTCACTTCTGACACTTTTTGCAAGACTTGCACCACTTGCCAAGCGAGCGGCAAGACAGGGACTAAAGTGAAGGTACCTCTAGAACCTCTCCCAGTTGTCGATACCCCTTTTGAGCGGGTAGGGATTGACATTGTCGGGCCATTGGACCCGCCGACTTCTGCAGGACATAGGTTCATTTTGGTGCTGGTAGACCACGCCACCCGGTACCCAGAGGCAATCCCTCTGAGGACCATCACTGCACCGGTGGTGGCGCGGGCCCTGATGGGGATTTTTACCCGAGTGGGATTCCCCAAGGTCGTGGTGTCAGATAGGGGCACGAATTTCATGTCGGCCTACATGCAGGCCATGTGGAAGGAGTGTGGAGTGACCTACCGGTTCTCCACTCCTTACCACCCCCAGACGAACGGACTCGTGGAGCGCTTTAACAAAACCTTGAAGGGGATGATGAGGAGCCTACCCGAGGACTTGAGAAGAAAGTGGGACGTCCTCTTACCCTGTCTGCTCTTCTCCTACCGAGAGGTGCCGCAGAAGGGGGTCGGTTTCAGCCCCTTTGAGCTGCTCTATGGCCACCCCGTTCGGGGGCCCCTCAGTCTTGTCAAGGAGGGGTGGGAGAAGTCTTCCTCAAAGCTTCCCCGTGATGTGGTCAGCTATATGCTGGCATTCCGCAGCCAGGTGGCCAAGCTGTGGAAAGAGGCCTCGGACAATCTAGAGGCAAGTCAAGCCGTCATGAAGAAATGGTATGACCGGAACGCGCGGACGGTAGAGTTAGACGCTGGACAGAAGGTGTGGGTCATGGAGCCAGGAGAGCTTAGCCCCCTCCAGGACCGGTGGACTGGGCCGTTTGAGATCTTGGAAAGGAAAGGCCAGACCACATATGTCGTTGATGTGAAGACCCCACGTCAACCCCACCGGGTGTTCCACGTCAACCGCCTGAAGCCCCACCAGGAGCGTTCAGAACTCACTCTCCTAATGATAACAGATGGAAGTGAGGAGGAGGAGAGTGAGCCTCTTCCAGACCTTCTGGCGGCCCATGAGAAGGATGGTTCGGTAGAGGGAGTGGTCCTCGCCCCATCCTTGACCCTAGAGCAACAGAGGGACTGCCGCCAGGTCTTGGGGCAGTACGCCTCGTTGTTCTCCCTCACGCCTGGAATCACGCACATGTGCACCCATGATGTGGACACAGGGGACAGTCCGCCAGTAAAAACCAAGTCTTACCGGCTGTCCGATAAAGTCAAGGATAGTATCCAGGGTGAGGTTACCTAGATGCTAGAACTGGGAGTGATTGAGCCTTCCAGTAGCCCTTGGGCTAGTCCGGTGGTGTTGGTGCCGAAAGCGGCCCCACCGGGCACCACACCAGAATTTCGGTTCTGTGTGGATTACCGTGGACTCAACTCAGTCACTAAGACCGACGCTCACCCGATCCCTCGGGCGGATGAGCTCATTGACCGGCTGGGAGCAGCCCGGTATTTGAGTACCATTGATTTGACGTCAGGCTATTGGCAGATAGCCATGGCGGAAGGAGCAAGGGAGAAGACTGGGTTCTCCACCCCCGAGGGCCACTTTCAATTTCGGGTGATGCCCTTCGGGTTGAAAAATGCTCCAGCCACTTTCCAGCGGTTGGTGAACCAGGTGCTGTCTGGCCTAGAGGCCTTCTCTGCTGCCTACCTGGATGACATAGCTGTCTTCAGTAGCAGCTGGGAGGACCATCTGGAGCATCTCCAGGAGGTGTTACAGGCTTTGCAACGGGCTGGTTTAACCATCAAGGCCAGCAAGTGCCAGATTGGACAGGGATCTGTCGTGTACCTGGGACATCTGGTGGGCGGAGGTAAGGTGCAACCCCTCCAAGCCAAGATCGAGACCATCTTGGCCTGGGAGCCCCCAAGACCCAAACAGAGGTCCGGGCTTTTCTCGGCCTCACGGGATACTACCGCCGGTTCGTCAAGGGATATGGAACCATCGTGGGCCCATTGACGGAATTGACTTCAAAGAAGCAGCCACGCAGAGTCATCTGGACGGCTGCCTGCCAGGAAGCCTTTGAGACCCTCAAACGTGCAATGTGCACCGCACCGGTGCTCAGGACGCCAGACTTTGGATGGGAATTTATTGTACAGACAGACGCTTCTGAGCATGGCATAGGAGCTGTGCTCTCGCAGCTGAATGACGATGGCCAAGACCAGCCAGTGGCCTTCATTTCCCGAAGACTACTCCCCGGGAACAGCGGTGGAGTACCATCGAACGAGAAGCCTTTGCTGTGGTTTGGGCTGTCAAGAAGTTGAGGCCATACCTTTTTGGTTGTCACTTCCTGATCCAGACCGACCACAGACCCCTTCGCTGGCTCATGCAGATGAGAGGCGAAAACCCCAAATTATTGAGGTGGTCCATTTCCCTCCAGGGGATGGACTTTCGGGTGGAACATCGACCCGGTGTAGACCACGCCAACGCTGACGGTCTCTCCCGGTTTTTCCGCCTTAGCGAAGAGAACTCCCTAGAGGTTGGGAAGCTCTCCCTCTTTCGGCTGGGGGGACGCGTGTTAGACCTGTCAGCCCTAGGGTGGTCTTTCCCTATTTTTTTCCTTTTTCGCCTCCTTTTTGCCACCATATTTTTACTGGACCTAGGTCTCTGGGCACCTTGCCACTGCTAGCCAGTGCTGAGGTGCAGGTGCTCTCTCTCACTCAAGATGGCTGCCACAGGCCCCTGCTACTGCAGAGGGGCCTGACACGCATACACACTAGTAGCCAGGGTCAGGCTGGGGTATAGGGATACAGTATCCATTCCATCCCCGCCTCTGGGCCACATAGCCAGGCATGTAGAAGGTTCCAGAACCTTCCGGGCTGTGGGAGGAGTTATGTTTTGCCGCCTTTGGGAGAGTCACCTGACCTGGGAGTATAAAAGGCTTGGAGGGAAAACTTTCTAGTCAGTTGATGAGGCACCACTGAACCTGGGAGAACCTCCGCCGGAGTATAGGCTTTAGGGCCTAGGGGGAGACCTACACTACTGCTGCTGACAGGGCTGAGGCCCTGCTGTAGTAAGATAGCTGAGGAACGCCCACCACCCACTGACCTTGCCCAGTGTGAGGGGACCCAGGGAACCATCTTCAGCGTGCGGGGAGGAACATCAAGCACTCCCAGACCACCAACTCATCCCCCCCTCATAAGAAGAAACTTCTGACAGGAAACTTTGACAAGGAACTTATAACAAGGAACTTCTGACAAGAAACTTACAACCAGAAGCGCCTAAGAAGCAACCAAGCTGAAGCAGTCGCAAGACCCTTAACTTGAGGAGGCCTGACCGTCCAACAAGGCCTAAAGCCTAGAACTGCTTAACTGGGGATCACCAGGTAAAGCGCCGTACCCTGAAGCGCTAAACCTTCACCCCCTATTCACTTTTGCCTGTTGCTGGGCTGCTCCCAAGTACTTTGCCAGTCAGCCCTGCCCACAGGCTGCTGGTGCACCCTGCTTTCTGTTGCCCCTCCGGTCACTGACCTTATGAAGGAGATCACCGCCGCGGCCGCCTGAGAAGAGGCACTGTGTGGTGAGGTGCGCCGTCGAGCCCTCATCGGGGGAAGCGCTGAGGTAAAGGAAGCCCCTCAGGTGTGTGAGGTGAGGAGCGCCGTCCGCGGCCTCACCGAAGCCTCCAGAGACTGGGCCCTGGGCCCTCATCGCCGCCGTCGCGGCCAAGGAGTTGCCCCCGCCGCCGTCGCGGCCAAAGAATCATCGCCGCCGCCGAAGCGGCCAAAGATGTCGCCGCCGCCGAAGCGGCCAAAGAATTGTCGCCGCCGCGGCCAAAGAATTGCCCCCGCCGCCGTCGCGGCCGAAGAATCGCTCACCGCCGCCGTCCCGGCCAAAGAATTGCCACCGCCGCGGCCCAAGAAATCGCCAGCGCGATCTTCAGCGAGGCCTCCAGGCCCCGCAGACGCCATTGCCGAGCAACCAGGGGTCGCTCGGCGTGACCCAGGAAGGCCGCGCACCGATTGGGCGCCGGCCCCCAGTCACGCCCCAGCGCCGAAGGAAGCCCGGGAAGAGCCCCGGCAGTGCAGAGGGAGACGGGGAGCCGGCCGGAGATGACTGCCGGCTCCCGCTCCCTTCCCCGGCAACCCTGAGCCCCAACCTTACTTACCTTGATCCTGGGGGCCGGAGGAGGGTGATCCCGGCCCCCGCAACGCGTCGTGAGTCAGTCCCCAAGGAGCCGCAACGACTCGCAATACCGGCCAGAAGGCCGAGGCACCCCCGACCGGGCCCCACCATACAGAATACGGGCCGGCCCGGAAGATCGCCAGTCGCCCTGAAGCGCGACCAACGACCACACCGCAGGTGAGCCCTGGAGGCCCCTAGGGCCCATAAGACGCCACTGGGGGCCGGGGGCCACTATTAACCCTTAAGTCATATGAGGCGAGGCCCCAGAGAGGAGTGGGCCTGGCCTGAGTTAACCCCTAAGGAACATAGAAGCCCCAGAATACAGGACATGTTGAGGGATTCCCCACATAGTTCATTCATGTATTGATGATGCCCACAGTATGTAATGATTGATGCCAATGCCTATTATAATTACTGCCTAGGCCATGGTTTTAACTGTTAAGTCTTTACCACAAGGGGAAAGTGTTTAATGGAGTGGAGCTGAAGTGTACACCGACAAGAGTTGAAGTATTTTATGTTACAGGTGTACTGGAGTTGCGACGCCCACTGTACTGAATGTGGGTGCGCCTAGATTAATGCAGGCCTATTTAAATGTAACGTGAAAAGCCTTCTTTTAAATAATTGAATATGCTAAAGTGAACTGTATGTTTAGGCCTATGTTTTATTAACGTACCTTGAGATCATTAATAAGTGCTACGTGTAGGAGATAATTCCTGCGGCCTCTTAGTGGCCTACAATGTTGATGAGCTATGCAGCTTTATTTAAAATGTGCACCAGTTGAATAATTTAATGAGTTTGAATGTAGATCTGAATTAACCTGCCTTATCTGATGCCAACTTAATTCATTTATAAAAGATCTTAATTTTAAATACAAAAGCCTGGTGTGGTGTCATGTTATTGCGTTCGCATTTGTGAGTCAAAGTGAGAGTGTGCTGCACAACTGCCTTACACATTGCCTTCGCGTGCCTTTCCCGCTTCACGCCATGCTACCGTGTCGGACTCGGTAACCCCGGTTCCAACACTGGTGCAGCCATTTAAGCCTACACTGTTCTTCTAAATATAAGTGTGTAAATAAATGAGTTACAATTACCAGATGTAATTACCAGCATTAACTATTCAAACATCAGAAGGAGACAAATGATGCGTTTGGAATATTATGCAATTATTTTTTGGCACACAAATATTTAAATATTGAACCCAGTATATGTGAGAAGTTGGCCTGGCATATGCTGTCCACTAATTATAGTGGGCACCTTGCACCAGTCCAAATCGACTCTTATGGTAGGTAGGTTAAAGACAACCTTATTGAAAGCTATCCTAGTGGTAGCTATGGAGAGCAGCCTTCAGGCTAAGTCTTGAAGGAATGTAAAGCAGCTTGTTTTACCAGTCTATAATCTCTTGAGTGACCAAATGAAAGAGCACCACACCAGGTATATATTCAAAATATATGTATTTATTACTAAACACACCCCTCTAGTCTCTTTATGAGGCTAGAGTTCGAAGTACATGGGTTATAAGATCTTAAATCACAATAATAGCACAAATACACGTTTGGGCCCTAGGGGCGTACCAAACCATATACCAATAAAGTGGTATGCGAACCACGACTGAACTAGACACTAGGCCTAGAGCCTCTAGAAGTGCTTGGACCACAAGGAACCACCCAAGGTAGTGACACAGGGGACCCACGGGAGACGCGTGCAGTGTAAATACACAACCGCGATACGCCGTTAACTTCTATGGAGAAAGTCGGGATCGGGAAAATAGAGGAAAGGGACACTTAGAAGAGGACTAGGACAAAACCCTTTGAGATCTAGGACTTTGAAGAGTCTCTACCCACGGGAGCACCGGAGTACTCGTGTTACCTCACCCAGGGAAGCCGGGTGCATAGGTGCCTTTCGGGGTCGGGTTTCGTCGTCGATTCGAATGGCGATCTGCTGCAAAGTGCTGCTGGCGGCCAAGAGAAAAGTGTCCGGGTGGATCCAAGAGTGGATCAGAGTTCTGGTGAACCTGAAAGCAGAGGGGACAGAGTCTGGGTCACTAGCCAGTGACCAGGAAGGCGATGGACAGATGCCCACCGATGTCGAGTGCTTCAGGTGCATTGACGGTCGTCTTGACTCTTCAGCCACGAGGTCCGGGAGGCGTTGTCGGCGACCAGGAGCAGGATTCGGGCTGGTGCTCGATGTCTGTCGAGTGCTGAGGTGTCGGCGACCGGATTGGACCCAACAAGCCTTGACAACGGCAAGTCTCGAGTAAGATGTAGATCGTCGATGGTGCAGACCAGCAAGGTCTGTGGAACTCACCCAGCGAGGGTAAGTGAGGGCAGGCCTGGGGCAACCAGGATGCCAAGTAAGGAAAAGATTGGCCTTCGTTAAGGGCTACTAGCCAACGGGCTAGTGACCGCGAAGGAGCCTCGTGACGCTGCACGTGGAGCTGGCTTGCAGGACACTCGTGGAGTGGGGGCCAGTGATCTTCGGTGCAGGTGGTGCTGGAGACTAGGGCTACTCGGAGCCCAAAGCACGACTTCTTGGGAGACCCAGAAGATGGTGCACTTGCAAATGTGCTCGGTGTCCAGGGGTCACGGTCTCAAGTCACCCACGATAGCCACGGGCCTCAGCTTTGCTGGGGACTCAGGGTAGCCTCGGGGAAGTCTGAGAATCCACGTCTGGTGATGCGATGACTTCGGCGTCCGACGGGAGCTTCAGTAATGCGAACCGGACAGATGCTTCTTTGGTGCCTGCCAAGCAGGGGAGTCACTCCTTGACCCCAAGGGAGATTCTTCAGTCCTCTAATCTTGTCGTAGAGCGTCGAAGGTCCAGGATTCAGTGTCAGAGTTTCGTCCAGGTATAATCTAAAGTCCTAAGGACTGGGTTCCTACCTTTATTCTAAAAATAGGGGTTGGACTACTCTGTGGCCCCACCTATGGGTGGGTCAGGGCAGAGGGGTGGCTACACCCCTTTCCCTTTGTCCAGTTCGCGCCAAAGCAGGGGCTGCAAGCCCCTGATCCGGTTTGAACTGGGGTATGCACAGGGACACCAAATGTGCCCCCAGTGCAGGACTTCAAAGCACCCGAAAGTGCTCCCGCCCAGCCCCAATACACATTATCCTGTCTGGGGAGGTGGTCACACCTCCCTGGGACAGGAAACCTATTGTCCAGGCCTCCCCTGCCGGAGTTTCGTCCAGCAGCAGGAGGCCAGACTCGTGTCTGTGGCAGCAGCATCCATTTTGTGATGCCAGGGCTCTGGAAAGAAGTTACCGGACTCGTCAGAGTTAACATGTCTTTCCCTCTAGAAGGGTGGAATGCTACCCCCGCCGCCAGGATTGGTGGGGGGTAGTATTCCAAGATGTTTGACACCAAACACGACATGTTTAGGTGCAGCCATTCCAAAGTTAGCATTTTACCGCGAGGATATAATGCGCTTAAGAGTATATGGTCAGGCTGCACTACAAACAGCATCAGAGATGGTCTCCGAACGCTGCAGAGGGGCCCTGCTCATGCATGGGCACCCTCTCACATAGGAACCATGCACTCTGCCTTTAGGATTGATAAGGCCTGCCTTAGGAGTGACTTATAGGTTTATATGTGTGTATGTATTTCGTGATATAGGTAACCTATATCACAGTAAGGGGTGCATGCACCACCTTACCCAGGCTGCAGTAGCAGACCTGTGGTGTCAGTTTGGATGGCCTTCCAGGGGTGGCATAATACATGCTGCAGCCCCTGGCAGGCCTCTGAGGTACCTCTGCCCTTGGTACATAGTATACCATATACTAGGGACTTATAAGGGCACTCCAGATTCCAATCAGAGATGTGCCTAAGGCACATGGAATCCATTTTAGAGAGGAAGCAGCTAGGCTGGGGTTCTGATTAGCAGGGCCCCAGCCAGACTAATGTCGAAAAACAGTGAAGCATCAGCAAAAGTGGGGGTACCCATGTGAAGCAGATCCTACTCTCCTACACAACCCCCCCAAACGTAGGGACATTAAACTAACCTTGCCCAGTTAAGTCTTCATGTTCTAAGTGGAAATACCTAGAGAGTCCATCTGCATTCGCATGGTTACTCCCAGGCCTATGTTCCACTGTAAAGTCCATCCCCTGTAGGGAAATGGACCACCTAAGCAGTTTGGGGTTTTCACCCTTCATTTGTTTTAGCCATAAGAGGGGCTTATGGTCTGTCTGAACCAGGAAGTATGTACCAAACAAGTATGGCCTCAACTTCTTCAGAGCCCAGACCACAGCAAAGGCCTCCCTCTCTATGGCTGACCAACGTTTCTCTCTAGGGGTCAGCCTTCTGCTAATAAAAGCTACTGGCTGATCCTGACCTTCTTCATTCAATTGTGACAGTACAGCCCCTACCCCCAATTCAGATGCATCTGTTTGAACAATGAACTTCTTGGAGTAATCAGGACTCTGCAGAATTGGAGCAGTGCACATGGCCTGCTTGAGGTCATCAAATGCCTTTTGACAGCTAACTGTCCACTGAACCTTTTGGGCATTTTCTTAGAAGTTAAGTCATTCAAGGGTGTCACTATTGATCCATACCCCTTGACAAATCTCCTATAGTACCCAGTCAGGCCTAAGAAGGCTCTCACCTGAGTCTGGGTAGTGGGAGCAGTCCAGTCCATGATGGTCTGGATCTTGCTCTGCAAAGGTTGAACCTGGCCTCCACCCACAAGGTGGCCCAGGTACACAACCTGACTCTGCCCTATCTGGCACTTAGTGGCCTTGATAGTCAGGCCTGCCTTTTGCAGGGCCTGTAAAACATTCCTGAGGTGGACCAGGTGATCCTCCCAGGTGGAGCTAAAGACAGCAATATCATCTAGATAAGCTGCACTATAGGCTTCCAGTCCTGTGAGAACTGTGTTCACCAACCTCTGGAAAGTGGCAGGTGCATTCTTCAGACCAAAGGGCATTACCACAAATTGATAATGCCCACTAGGGGTTGAGAATGCTGTCTTGGGCTTTGCAGTATCAGCTAGTCTGATCTGCCAGTAGCCAGCTGTTAGGTCAAATGTGCTGAGATATTTGGCAGAGGCCAAAGTATCTATGAGCTCATCTGCCCTGGGTATTGGATGGGCATCAGTCCTAGTGACTGCATTGAGACCCCTGTAGTCTACACAAAACCTCATCTCTCTTTTTCCACCACTGGTGTGAGGTTTCGGTACTAGGACTACTGGACTAGCCCAAGGGCTATCTGAGGGCTCAATTACTCCCAATTCCAACATTTTCTGGACTTCAGTCCTGATACAGTCCCTGACATGGTCAGGTTGCCTATAAATCTTGTTTTTAATAGGCAGACTGTCCCCAGTGTCCACTTCATGAGTGCACCAGGTGGTCTGACTGGGTGTCAGTGAAAACATATGTCTAAACTGATTGAGGACTTGCCTGCAATCAGTTTGTTGCTGGGTAGTGAGGCTGCCTGCCAAGGCTACACCATCAACTGACCCATCGTCAGGGTTCTGTGAGAGCAGGTCAGGGAGTGGGTCACTCTCTTCCTCCTGCCCTTCATCAGTAGCCATGAGCAAGCCCATGTCTGCCCTGTCCACATATGGTTTTAACCTGTTGACATGGAGAACCCTGTGGGGACTCCTGGGT
This sequence comes from Calotriton arnoldi, assembly GCA_963921515.1. Taxonomy (NCBI): domain Eukaryota; kingdom Metazoa; phylum Chordata; class Amphibia; order Caudata; family Salamandridae; genus Calotriton; species Calotriton arnoldi. The sequence continues at coordinate 4,491,446 of CAWUFW010000388.1, read as the reverse complement.
GTTCCTAGGTCCACTAAATAAGTGACCTCACCCTTCTGCTCAACAATAGTGTGGGGTCCACTCCATTTATCTTGGAGAGCTGCTGGGGCCACTGGCTCCAACACCCACACCTTCTGTCCTGGCTGGTAAACAGTCAGAACAGCCTTTTGGTCATGCCAGGCCTTCTGTAGTTCCTGGCTAGCCTCAAGGTTTTTGGTTGCCTTTTTCATGTACTCAGCCATCCTGGAGCGGAGACCAAGTACATAGTCCACCATATCTTGCTTTGGGGGCTTGAGAGGTAACTCCCATCCTTCCTTCACCAAGCACAGTGGACCCCTCACAGGGTGGCCAAACAGAAGTTCAAAAGGGCTGTAACCAACCCCCTTCTGAGGCACCTCCCTATATGCGAATAAAAGGCAGGGCAAGAGTATGTCCCATCTACGCCTAAGCTTTTCTGGGAGCCCTTTAATCATGCCCTTCAAGGTTTTGTTGAATCTCTCAACTAAACCATTGCATTGTGGGTGATAGGGTGTGGTGAACTTATAAGTCACTCCACACTCCTTCCACATTGCTTTTAAGTACCCAGACATGAAGTTAGCACCCCTGTCTGAGACTACCTCCTTAGGAAAGCCCACTCTTGAGAAGATTCCCAGGAGGGCCCTTGCCACCACAGGTGCTGTAGTGGTCCTGAGGGGAATAGCTTCTGGGTACCTGGTGGCATGATCCACTACCACCAGGATAAACCTGTGCCCAGAGGCTGTTTGGGGATCCATGGGACCAACAATGTCAATCCCTACCCTTTCAAAGGGCACCCCCACCACAGGTAGTGGTATCAGGGGGCCTTTGTAGTGCCACCTGCTTTGCCACTGGCTTGGCAGGTTACACAGGAGCGACAAAACTCCTTACTGTCTTCAGACAGGTGGGGCCAGTGAAAGTGAGGGACAATTCTGTCCCAAGTCTTGTTCTGGCCCAGGTGTCCTGCTAAGGGAATATCATGGGCTAGGGTCAATAGGAAGCCCCTGAACTTCAAAGGTATTACCAACCTCCTGGTAGCACCAGGTTTGGGGTCTCTACTCTCTGAGTACAGGAGTCCATCATCCCAATACACTGTATGGGGACCACTAGCTTTCCCAGCAGCCTCAGCAGCAGCTTGCTGTCTGAGGGGTTCAAGGGAGGGGCAGCTCTGCTGCTCCTGGCTCAGATCTGCCCTAGAAGGTCCCCCTGTCCCCAAGAACTCAACCTGGTCAGGTTCAAGTTCCTCTGGGACAGTTCCTTCTTCAGGGCTGAGATCATCCCCCTCAAGTGACTGATCTTCCTCCTGAGCCAAGGGGAAGGCACTGCCTTAACCCTACTACTCCTCCTCTTGGAAGGCACTTGGTCCATTCTTCCAGAATCCAAGGCCTGTTCAGTGCTAGACATTTTGGCTTGTGACCTGGTCACAGCAAACACATCTGCAGGGATCCCCAGCATTTCTGCATGGGTCCTGAGCTCCACTTCTGCCCAAGCAGAAGTCTCTAAGTCATTGCCAAGCAAGCATTCGACTGGTAGGTTTGCACTTACCACAACCTTCTTAAGGCCAGTTACCCCTCCCCAGGAGAAGTTAACAACTGCCAGAGTATGGTCTGTTCTGACATTGCTAGCATTGGTCACTTGGTACATCTCACCAAGCATAACTTGCCCAGGCATCACAAGGTCTTGTGTCACCATTGTGACACTTGCCCCTGTGTCCCTAAATGCCAAAGCCTCACGTCCATTAATTAAAGGCTGTTCTCTGTACTTGCCCAGATTACTGGGACTCACAGTGGAGGTCACATCCATGCCTCCATCACAGACTAGCACAGCCTGAGTCAGTTCCCTGACTAAGTCAGAGCCCAACTCAGTTCCCAGGGTGAACCCTACTAAACCCTTTGCTGGAGCACTTCCACCAACTGTACTAGGGGGAACAGGTGCCTTAGGGGCATTGGTGGGTGCTGGACTGGAGTCTTTGGACTTGGTGCAATCACTGGTCCAGTGGGTCTTTTGCTTACAGACCTTGCACCATGGTTTTCTTTGGCCTTTACCCTTGGTAGACTGGGAATCCCCACCAGAAGAAGATTTTTGGGGGCCTGATGAAGACTTTTGATCTTTACCCTTCTCCCCACCCTTGTCAGAGTTCTTAGCATCTTGCTTCTTGGTTTCCCCACCTTGGTTCTGTACCTTCTGCTTCACCCTGGTTCTGACCCATTTGTCTGCCTTCTTTCCCAATTCTTGGGGAGAGGTCAGATCAGAGTCAACCAGGTATTGATGCAACAGCTGATTTTGACAGTTATTAAGAATCTGCTCCCTCATTATCAGATTATACAATCCTGAGAAGTCACACACCTTACTGCCTAACAACCAGCCTTCCAGAGCCTTGGCAGAACAATCCACATAGTCTACCCAGTCTTGAGTCTGTGCTTTTTGGGTGTCTCTGAACTTCAACCTGTACTGTTCAGTGGTTAGGCCAAACCCATCAATAAGAGCACTCTTCAAGACCTTGTAATTGTCAGCATCCTCCTCTCTAACAGTGAGGAGCTTATCTCTACCTTTGTCAGCAAAGGAGAGCCACAAGATTGCTGCCCACTGCTCCTGAGGGACCTTCTGTACTTTACAGGCCCTTTCTAAAGCAGTTATCCATTTGTGGATATCATCCCCACTCTGGTAGGGAGGGACAATCTTGCTCAGGTTCCTATGGTCATAGGACCTTTCCCTATCTCTAGGGACATGGCTGCCACCATGGGACTCTAGTCCCAACTTTCTTCTCTCTCTAAGGAGATCTAGGGATTCTCTATCTAAAGCTAATTGCTTTTTTCTGAGTTCCAGCTGAGTTTCCTCATACTGGACTAGCCTCTTTCTTCTCTCATGAGAGGATTCTCTCCTATGAGATGAGACAGAGCTCCCTATAGAGGTGCCAGAGTGGTTAGACTCCTGAGAAGGAGACCTAGACCTTCTGGGCACACTCTTAATCCTTCCTGGGGGAACAAAGAGGGCATCATTCTGATCATCCTCATCATCTTCCACAGGAGGGATTGGGTTATCCAGGTCAGGGTCATTGTCACCCTCCTGGCCAGTTTCAGAGGGGGGCTGGGGGTATTGGTACCCCTGGCCTCCTCCTCTTCTTCTGCCCCACCCTCAGCTCCTACCCCTTCAGTCCCTACAGGCTTACTAAGGTCATAAGCCACCAACAACTCCTTGAGGTGTTGGGTGGTGGGGCTTTGGCCTGTCCTTATTTTTCTCAAGTTACATAAAGCTCTCAATTCCAAGAATGGGAGTGTATCATACTTGGAGGGTGGAAGCTCAATGGCTTCCTGCAAGGATTCTTTGGATCCTGCCCTTAAAGACATTACTAGTGTGGTGTGGTGTATGCACTACCTACTCTAGTGTGGCCTACTAAACTCTCTTGAGTTGTAGAAAGGGTTGTGCTATCCCTTAACACACAACTCTAAGTTCAGTAGAACTTACTGTTATTCTAAGCTTAAATTATATGTACCTTAGGTACCTTTAGTGGTTTTCAGTTGATCAATTCAATTGAGATTATCTGGTAAAACAATAGCAAGCTGGAATCCCACACGCTGCACACCAATGTGAGAAGTTGGCCTGGCATATGCTGTCCACTAATTATAGTGCGCACCTTGCACCAGTCCAAATCGACTCTTATGGTAGGTAGGTTAAAGACAACCTTATTGAAAGCTATCCTAGTGGTAGCTATGGAGAGCAGCCTTCAGGCTAAGTCTTGAAGGAATGTAAAGCAGCTTGTTTTACCAGTCTATAATCTCTTGAGTGACCAAATGAAAGAGCACCACACCAGGTATATATTCAAAATATATGTATTTATTACTAAACACACCCCTCTAGTCTCTTTATGAGGCTAGAGTTCGAAGTACATAGGTTATAAGATCTTAAATCACAATAATAGCACAAATACACGTTTGGGCCCTAGGGGCGTACCAAACCATATACCAATAAAGTGGTATGCGAACCACGACTGAACTAGACACTAGGCCTAGAGCCTCTAGAAGTGCTTGGACCACAAGGAACCACCCAAGGTAGTGACACAGGGGACCCACGGGAGACGCGTGCAGTGTAAATACACAACCGCGATACGCCGTTAACTTCTATGGAGAAAGTCGGGATCGGGAAAATAGAGGAAAGGGACACTTAGAAGAGGACTAGGACAAAACCCTTTGAGATCTAGGACTTTGAAGAGTCTCTACCCATGGGAGCACCGGAGTACTCGTGTTACCTCACCCAGGGAAGCCGGGTGCATAGGTGCCTTTCGGGGTCGGGTTTCGTCGTCGATTCGAATGGCGATCTGCTGCAAAGTGCTGCTGGCGGCCAAGAGAAAAGTGTCCGGGTGGATCCAAGAGTGGATCGGAGTTCTGGTGAACCTGAAAGCAGAGGGGACAGAGTCTGGGTCACTAGCCAGTGACCAGGAAGGCGATGGACAGATGCCCACCGATGTCGAGTGCTTCAGGTGCGTTGACGGTCATCTTGACTCTTCAGCCACGAGGTCCGGGAGGCGTTGTCGGCGACCAGGAGCAGGATTCGGGCTGGTGCTCAATGTCTGTCGAGTGCTGAGGTGTCGGCGACCGGATTGGACCCAACAAGCCTTGGCAATGGCAAGTCTCGAGTAAGATGTAGATCGTCGATGGTGCAGACCAGCAAGATCTGTGGAACTCACCCAGCGAGGGTAAGTGAGGGCAGGCCTGGAGCAACCAGGATGCCAAGTAAGGAAAAGATTGGCCTTCGTTAAGGGCTACTAGCCAACGGGCTAGCGACCGCGAAGGAGCCTCGTGACGCCGCACGTGGAGCTGGCTTGCAGGACACTCGTGGAGTGGGGGCCAGTGATCTTCGGTGCAGGTGGTGCTGGAGGCTAGGGCTACTCGGAGCCCAAAGCACGACTTCTTGGGAGACCCAGAAGATGGTGCACTTGCAAATGTGCTCGGTGTCCAGGGGTCACAGTCTCAAGTCACCCACGATAGCCACGGGCCTCAGCTTTGCTGGGGACTCAGGGTAGCCTTGGGGAAGTCTGAGAATCCACCTCTGGTGATGCGATGACTTCGGCGTCCGACGGGAGCTTCAGTAATGCGAACCGGACAGATGCTTCTTTGGTGCCTGCCAAGCAGGGGAGTCACTCCTTGACCCCAAGGGAGATTCTTCAGTCCTCTAATCTTGTCGTAGAGCGTCGAAGGTCCAGGATTCAGTGTCAGAGTTTCGTCCAGGTATAATCTAAAGTCCTAAGGACTGGGTTCCTACCTTTATTCTAAAAATAGGGGTTGGACTACTCTGTGGCCCCACCTATGGGTGGGTCAGGGCAGAGGGGTGGCTACACCCCTTTCCCTTTGTCCAGTTCGCGCCAAAGCAGGGGCTGCAAGCCCCTGATCCGGTTTGAACTGGGGTATGCACAGGGACACCAAATGTGCCCCCAGTGCAGGACTTCAAAGCACCCGAAAGTGCTCCCGCCCAGCCCCAATACACATTATCCTGTCTGGGGAGGTGGTCACACCTCCCTGGGACAGGAAACCTATTGTCCAGGCCTCCCCTGCCGGAGTTTCGTCCAGCAGCAGGAGGCCAGACTCGTGTCTGTGGCAGCAGCATCCATTTTGTGATGCCAGGGCTCTGGAAAGAAGTTACCGGACTCGTCAGAGTTAACATGTTCTTCCCTCTAGAAGGGTGGAATGCTACCCCCGCCGCCAGGATTGGCGGGGGTAGTATTCCAAGATGTTTGACACCAAACACGACATGTTTAGGTGCAGCCATTCCAAAGTTAGCATTTTACCGCGAGGATATAATGCGCTTAAGAGTATATGGTCAGGCTGCACTACAAACAGCATCAGAGATGGTCTCCGAACGCTGCAGAGGGGCCCTGCTCATGCAGGGGCACCCTCTCACATAGGAACCATGCACTCTGCCTTTAGGATTGATAAGGCCTGCCTTAGGAGTGACTTATAGGTTTATATGTGTGTATGTATTTCGTGATATAGGTAACCTATATCACAGTAAGGGGTGCATGCACCACCTTACCCAGGCTGCAGTAGCAGACCTGTGGTGTCAGTTTGGATGGCCTTCCAGGGGTGGCATAATACATGCTGCAGCCCCTGGCAGGCCTCTGAGGTACCTCTGCCCTTGGTACATAGTATACCATATACTAGGGACTTATAAGGGCACTCCAGATTCCAATCAGAGATGTGCCTAAGGCACATGGAAACCATTTTAGAGAGGAAGCAGCTAGGCTGGGGTTCTGATTAGCAGGGCCCCAGCCAGACTAATGTCGAAAAACAGTGAAGCATCAGCAAAAAGTGGGGGTACCCATGTGAAGCAGATCCTACTCTCCTACAGTATACTTCTGTTTTTTACCTTGTTTTTACTTTTATTTTATTTTACAGTTGTTCTGACTGTATTTCCATTGCTGCACAATCCTTTGTGCCAGGAGAACTATTTTATCAAATTAACTTCTATTATTATATTGTTTAATAAAAAATATTAAACCTTCAATTTAGACCTGTCCATTTAGTGATGTCTGACAAGTTGTGAATTTTACCTGTTAATATCAATTGATGTGATGACATTAACAAACTCCACATCCCACACAGTCCCTCTCCTCGGAGAAGGAAGGCATACATCCCACATAGTCCCTTCCCTCAGAGAAGGAAGGAATACATGCCACACAGCCGCTCTCATCAGGGAAGGAAGGCATACATCTCACACAGTACCTCTCTTCAGAGAAGGAAGGCACACATCCCACAAAGTCTCTCTCTCTTCAGAGAAGGAAGGCACACATCCCACAAAGTCTCTCTCCTCAGACAAGGAAGGCACTCATACCACACAGTCCATCTCCTCAGAGAAGGAAGGCACACATCCCACACAGTTCCTCTCTTCAGAGTTTGAAGAGAGCAACTGTGTGGGATGTGTAGCTTCCGAGAAGGAAGGCACACATCCCACACAGTCCCTCTTGTCAGGGAAGGAAGGCACCAATTCCACGCAGTCCCTCTCCACAGAGAAGGAAGGTGCACATTCTCCATAGTCCCTTTCCTCAGTGAAGGAAAGCATATTTCACACACAATAAAACTCTAGAAAAGGGGTTTTTAGTAATCAGGGAAAGATCCTAGGCGCTCTGCCCTATATACGCACAAATTCCAAACCTGAAGTATAATCTGTATGGTGCAGCTAGGAGAGGGGATGAACCCTGTAACCCCCAATTGTGTGTGGGTAGAAAACGCCCACTAAACAAGCAAAACGGAAACCTAGGCACACATAAATATTAAGTTACCACAGTATGTAAAAGTAAGTGCTACAGTACAAAATACATAAAATGAAAAGAAAATCTCTTCCAAGATGTCAGTTAATGTTCAGCCTTTTAATTATTTCTTTAGTTTCAGTGATAGGTGGAAAAACCAGCCGACACGTGTTTCGTCGCATGTGGAAATTACTTCCGCGACTTCCTCAGGGCTGAATACAGATGAAAAGTATTCGAATTGTCGCTCAGCCAGTGATAATTCCAACCCGGCTGGGCAAACAACCAGTCAGGGATTAGTCTGTTCGTACTGGAACGTATCAAAACTGCGGTAATGTCGAGTATCCCGCATATAAAAGGTAATTTGTGACAGCGTTTCTTAAACGATTGAGGATCGTCACATCAGGTCACGGTAGACCAACTGCGTATCCAGATGCCGTGAGGGGGTTGGAAAAAACTGGAACAAGTACTTCCAGCGTTATAGTGGATCTCAAGGCGGGTGCGCCCGGGGAGCCCCTCTCGCGGATCACTGTACACAGTGTACACACTGATCACTGTACACAGGAATGCACAATTCCCACACAGTCCCTCCCCTCGGAGAAGGAAGGCACACGCCCCACACAGTCCCTCTCTTCAGAGTTGGAAGGCACACATCCCACACTGTTCTTCTCCTCAGATTTGGAAGACACACAACCCACCCAGTCCCTGTCCTCAGAGAAGGAAGGCACACATCCCACACAGTACATCTTCAGAGAAGGAAGGCAAACATCTCAGACAGTCCCCTTCTTCAGAAAAGGAAGGCTCACATACCACAAAATCCCTCTCCACAGAGAAGGAAGGCACACACCTCACACAGTCCCTCTCTTCAGAGAAGGAAGGTACACACCCAAAACAATCCCTCTCCTCAGCCGCTTTCGACACGGTCGACCATGACCTCCTGATCGATCGTGTCAGTAATGCTGGCATCCAGGGTCTGGCCCTGAATTGGATCTCCTCTTTCCTACACAACCGATCTCAGGCAGTCCATCTCGCTAATTTTTCAGCCAAGAAAGCTAGGCTGACTTGCGGGGTCCCCCAGGGTTCCTCCCTTTCACCCCTCCTGTTTAATCTGTACATGCTTCCTCTGATTCGGTCCTTACGCGAAAAGAGAGTTGTCACTTTTAATTATGCTGATGACCGCCAGCTGGTGTTTGAAATTGATTCTTCTAACACCTCAGTATCCAATTTCCAGTCCATCATGAGTTATATTAGCGAATGGATGTACGCTAATCAACTAAAACTTAACCCTGAGAAAACTGAGCTGGTCCTGACAGGAGGTACTGCCAACCCTTGGAACTCTAATTTTTGGCCCCCTCTCTTAGGTAGCCCGCCTCGCCCAGCAGAATCGGTAAAAAGTCTAGAGGTCATAATCAGTAATGATTTGTCTATGAAATCTCAGATTAGTGCAGTGGTTTCTACCTGCTTCTTCCACCTACGCAGAATTCGGAAGATCTGTAGATTTCTGACCACCGAGGCCTTGACCTTAGTCATCCTGGCCTTGGTTATCTCTCGTATTGATTATGCCAATTCACTTTATGTTGGCATTCCGGCATACCAACTCCACCGTTTGCAACTGGTACAAAATCAAGCAGCCAGGCTCATCTTTCGTCAATCCAGATACCAACATGTCCGCCCCCTGATGAAGAGCCTGCATTGGCTCCCGGTGGCTAAACGGTGTGTATTTAAACTGGGCTGTACCATCTTTAAAGCCCTTGCCGGTCTTGGCCCAGTATTCATCTCATCTAGGATCCATCGTTATGTCCCCCACCGTGAACTACGCTCCTCTCATTTGAATTTGCTCACCATCCCCACTTTCAAACGCAAAAAACATGGTGGCCTTGGATTTTCTTTTTTGGCCCCTCAATTTTGGAATGCTCTCCCTATTGGACTGAGGTTAGTTACCTCCTACGCCCAGTTCAGAACACTTCTTAAGACTCTTTTGTTCTCTCAGGCCTACGAGTAAAGCTTCTGTTCATTATAACATTGTCGCTCCTCTGCTCTCAGCGCCATGAAACCGCTTGGTGTTAGTGCGCTCTATAAATATTTTTAACATAACATAACATAACAGAGAAGGAAGGCACACATCCCCCACAGTTTCTCTTTTCAGAGTCGGAAGGCACATATCCCACACCTTTTCTCTCTTCAGAGAAGGAAGGCACACATCCCACATAGCCCCTCTCATCAGGGACAAAAGGCACACATCCAATGTAGTTCCTCTCCTCAGAGAAGGAAGGTGCACATTCCACACAGTCCCTTTCCTCAGTGAAGGAAAGCACACATCCCACACAGTCCCTCTCAGCAGAGACGTAAGGAAACATCCCACACAGTCTCTCTTAGGAGAGAAGGAAGGCGCACATCCCGTACAGTCAACCTCCTTGGAGAAGGAAGGCACACTTGCTACAAAGTCCCCCTCCACAGAGAAGGAAGGTACACATCCAAACAGACCCTCTCTTCAGAGAAGGAAAGCACATATCCCACACAGTCCCTCCCCTCCGAGAAGGAAGGCACACACCCAACACTGTTTCTCTCCTCAGAGAAGGAAGCTACACATACCACAAAGTTCCTCTCTTCAGAGTTGGAAGGCACACATCCCACATAGTCCCTCTCTTCAGAGAAGGAAGGCAAACATCCCACACAGTCCTCCTCTTCGAGAAGGAAGGCACACATCCCAAACAGTCCTTCTCTTCAGAAGAAGAAGGCACACATCCCGCACAATCCCTGCCTTCAGAGTTGAAAGGCACACAGTCTGTCTCCTCTGAGAAAGAAGGCACACATCCTTCACAATCCCTCTCCTCTGAGAAGGAAGGCACACATCCCACATAATTCTCCTTGGAGAAGGAAAGAACACATACCACATAGTCCCTCCCCTCAGAGAAGGAAGGCACACATCCCACCTAGTACCTCTCTTCAGAGAAGGAAGGCACACATCCCACATAGTACGTCTCTTCAGAGTTGGGAGGCACACATTCCACACAGTTCTTCTCTTCAGAGAAGGAAGACACACATCCCACACAGCCCCTCCCGCAGGGAGTGGAGAAACACATCTCACACAGTCCCTCTCCTCTGATAAGGAAGACACACATCCCACACAGTCACTCTCCTTGGAGAAGGAAGGCACACATCCTTCACAGCCCCTGTCCTCAGAGAACAAAGGTACACATCCCACACAGTCCCTCTCTTCAGAGAAGGAAGGCACAAATCCCACACAGTCCCTCCCCTTAGAGAAGGAAGGCACACACCCCACACAGTCCCTCTCTTCAGAGTTGGGAGGCACACATCCCACACCGTTCCTCTCCTCAGATTTGGAAGACACACAACCTACACAGTCCCTATACTCAGAGAAGGAAGGCACACATCCCACACAGTACATCTCTTCAGAGAAGGAAGGCAAACATCTCAGACAGTCCCCTTCTTCAGAAAAGGAAGGCTCACATACCACAAAATCCCTCTCCTCAGAGAAGGAAGGCACACACCTCACACAGTCCCTCTCTTCAGAGAAGGAAGGTGCACACCCAACACAATCCCTCTCCTCAGAGAAGGAAGGCACACATCCCCCACAGTTCCTCTCTTCAGAGTTGGAAAGCATATATCCTACACCTTTCCTCTCTTCAGAGAAGGAAGGCAGACATCCCATTTAGCCCCTCTCGTCAGGGACAAAAGGCACACATCCAACGTAGTCCCTCTCTTCAGAGAAGGAAGGTGCACATTCCACACAGTCCCTTTCCTCAGTGAAGGAAAGCACACATCCCACACAGTCCCTCTCAGCAGAGATGGAAGGAAATATCCCACACAGCCTCTCTTAGGAGAGAAGGAAGGCACACATCCCGTACGGTCAACCTCCTTGGAGAAGGAAGGCACACTTGCTACAAAGTCCCCCTGCACAGTGAAGGAAGGTACACTTCCAAATAGACCCTCTCTTCAGAGAAGGAAAGCACAAATCCCACACAGTCCCTCCCCTCAGAGAAGGAAGGCACACACCCAACACTGTTTCTCTCCTCAGAGAAGGAAGCCACACATCCCACAAAGTTCCTCTCTTCAGAGTTGAACGGCACACATCCCACACAGTCCCTCTCCTCAGATTTGGGAGACACAGAATGCATGCAGTCCCTGTCCTCAGAGAAGGAAGGCAAACACCCCACACAGTCCTCCTCTTCAGAGAAGGAAGGCACACATCCCAAACAGTCCTCTTCAGAAGAAGAAGGCACACATCCCACACAGTCCCTGCCTTCAGAGTTGAAAGGCACACAGTCTGTCTCCTCTGTGAAAGAATGCACACATCCTGCACAATCCCTCTCCTCCGAGAAGGAAGGCACAAATCCCACACAATTCTCCTCCTTGGAGAAGGAAAGAACACATACCACATAGTCCCTCCCCTCAGAGAAGGAAGGCACACATCCCACATAGTACCTCTCTTCAGAGAAGGAAGGCACACGTTCCACATAGTACCTCTCTTCAGAGTTGGAAGGCACACATCCCACACAGTCCCTCCCACAGGGAGTGGAGAAACACATCTCACACAGTCCCTCTCCTCTGATAAGGAAGACACACATCCCACACAGTCGCTCTCATTGGGGAAGGAAGGCACACATCTTACAAAGTCCCTCTCTTCTGAGAGGAAGACACACATCCCACACAATCCCTCTCTTCAGAGTTGGTAGACAGACATCCCACACAGTTCCTCTCCTCAGAGAAGGAAGGCACACATCACACACAGTCCCTCTCTTCAGAGAAGGAAGGCACACATCCCACACAGTCCCTCTTATCAGAGAAGGAAGGTGCACATTCCACTCAGTCCCTTTCCTCTGAGAAAGAAGGCACACATCCTACACAATCCCTCTCCTCAGAGAAGGAAAGCATACATTCCACACAATTCTTCTCCTCAGAGAAGGAAAAAACACATACCACACAGTCACTCTCCTTGGAGAAGGAAGGCACACATCCTACACAGTCCCTTTAGTCAGAGTTCGAAGGCACACATCCCACACAGTCCTTCTCTTCAGAGAAGGAAGGCACACATCCCAGATAGTCATTCCCCTCATAGAAGTAAGGCACACATCCCATACAGTCCCTCTCTTCATAGTTGGAAGGCACACTTCCCACACAGTTCCTCTCCTCATAGAAGGAAGGCACACACCCAACACAGTCCCTCCCTTCAGAGGAGGTAGGCAAACATCCCACACTGTCCCCCGCTTCAGAAAAAGAAGGCACACATCTCAAACAGTCATTCTCTTCAGAAAAGGAAGGCACACATCCCACACATTCCCTCTCCTCAGAGAAGGAAGGCACACATCCCACAAAGTCTTTCTCTTCAGTGAAGGAAGGCACACATCACACACAGTCCCTCTCTTCAGAGAAGTAAGGCACACATCCTACAAAGTCTCTCTCTTCAGAGAAGGAAGGCACACATCACAGACAGTCCCTGTCCTCAGAGAAGGAAGGCACACATACCAAGCAGTCCCTCTTAGAGAAGGAAGGCACACACCTCACACAGTCCCTCTCTTGAGAGAAGGAAAGTACGCACCCAACACAATCCCTCTCCTCAGAGAAGGAAGGCACACATCCCATACAGTTCCTCTCTTAAGAGTTGGAACGCACACATCCCACACTGTTCCTCTCTTCAGAGAAGGAAGGCACACATCCCACACAGCCCCTCTAGTCAGGGAAGAAAGGCACACATTCAACGCAGTCCCTCTCCTCAGAGACGGAAGGTGCACATTCCACACAGTCCCTTTCCTCAGCGAAGGAAAGCACACATCCCGCACATTCCCTCTCAGCAAAGACGGAAGTCACACATCCAACACAGTCAATCTCCTCGGAGAAGGAAGGTGCACATTCCACACAGTCCCTTTCCTCAGTAAATGAAAGCACACATCCCACACAGTCCGTCTCAGCAAAGATGGAAGGCAAACATCCCGCACAGTCCCTCTTAGGAGAGAAGGAAGGCACACATCCTGTACAGTCAATCTCCTTGGAGAAGGAAGGCACACATCCAGCACAGTCCCTCTCCACAGAGAAGGAAGGCACACATCCCACACAGTCCCTCTCTTCAGAGTTGGAAGGCACACATCCCACACAGTCTCTTTCCTCTGAGAAGGAAGGTACACATCCACATAGTACCTCTCTTCAGAGAATGAAGACACACATCCCACACAGTCACTCATCAGGGAAGGAAGCCACACATCTCACACATTCCTTCTCTTCAGAGAACTAAGGCACATATCCCACACAGTCCCTCTCTTCAAAGTTGGAAGTCACACATCCCACACAGTTCATATCCTCAGAGAAGGAAGGCACACATCCCACACAGTCCCTCTCTTCAGAGTTGGAAGTCACACATTCCACACAGTCGTTCTCATCAGGGAAGTAATGCACACATCTCACTCAGTCCTTCTCTTCAGAGAAGGAAGGCACACATCCCACACAGTCCCTCTCTTCAGAGTTGCAAGTCACAAGTCCCACACAGTTCCTCTCCGCAGAGAAAGAAGGCACACACCCCACACAGTCCCTCTCTTCAGAGTTGGAAGGCACACATCCCACACCGTTCCTCTCCTCAGAGAAGGATGGCACACATCCCACACAGTCCCTCTCCTCAGAGAAGGAAGGTGCACATTCCACATAGTCCCTTTCCTCAGTGAAGGAAAGAGCACATTCCACACAGTCCCTTTCCGCAAAGACAGAAGGCACACATCCCATACAGTCCCTCGTGGGAGAGAATGAAGGCACACATCCCACACAGTCACTCTCCTAGGAGAAGGAAGGCACACATCCTTCACAGTCCCTCTTCTCAGAGAACGAAGGTACACATCCCATACAGTCCCTCTCTTCAGAGAAGGAAGGCACACATCTCACACAGTCCCTATCTTCAGAGAAGGAAGGCACACATCCCACACAGTCCCTCTTTTAAGAGAAGGAAGGCTCACATCCCACACAGTCCCTCTCTTCAGAGAAGATAGGCACACATCCCACACAGTCCCTTTCTTCAGAGAAGGAAGGCACACATCCCACACAGTCTCTTTCTTCAGAGAAGGAAGGCACACATCCCATTCAGTCCCTCTCCTCAGAAAAGGAGGCCACACATCCCACACAGTCCCTTTCCTCAGACAAGGAAGGTACACATCTCACTCAGTCCTTCCACTCAGAGAAGGAAGGTACACACCCCACACAGTCCCTCTCTTCAGACAAGGAAGGCACACATCCCACACAGCCCCTCTCTTCAGAGAAGGAAGGCACACATCCCACAAGTCCCTCTCTTTAGAGAAGAAAGGCTCACATCCCATGCAATCTCTCTCTTCAGAGAAGGAAGGCATTCTTCCCTTTGGAGTTTTCCAGTACTGCTCTGTTCACTGAAAGACCCTTGCACTGGCATGGTGGGGCCCCCTCCAGACTCAATCGGGAGCTCTTCAGCCAGAGTACTGTGCTGAGGGGGCCCCCCTGAAGCTTGGGGTCCCCCGCACCATGGGGGCTGTGGGGGCCTGTGTTACTCGGCTGGACCCTTGATACAATTTGGCACTCACAAGGACAGTGAACAGGGCATCAGCACTTTCTTTTCAACAAAAGGTCAGGGAATGCTTGTCAGGGGTGTACAACCCATAGTTTGATGCCAAGTAGGCTTAGCCCAGGGGATCCCAGAAGTGATCACAGATGATGACGTTAATGTGAACCGTGTTGCCAGAAGTAAGACCCCGCTCAAGTCTGCCTGGGGAGCTCTGTGAAACAGAAAGGGGGACCTTTTGGGAAGAATTGGCAAAGCCAAGAGACCTGGCCTTTCTAGTGGCAAAGCACTGCATTCTGGCAGCTGGAGTGTGGGTTCACTTATTTTTTTTTATTTTTTATTTGAAGAGTTTTATATAGCGCTGGCTAGACCCGGAGGTATCAGAGCGCTTTACATGAGAACAGTTGTACAGAAGTTACATCAGTTACAAAAGCATAAAATAAAAACAGATATAAGTCACTTGGAGCATGGGGTAGGTAGGGGGGGACTGAGACAAGGGGGTAGGAGGAAAACAAACAAAGTCAGGCAGGAAGGGGGAGGCAGCCGCAGGATCACGGAGGGAGGTGGCATGGGAGGGAAAGGAAACACAGCAGAGAGACGAGGAAAAACATTGTCCAAGGTCTGGCTGGGTAGGTGACGGCCAAGGGGGTGAAACCAAAGCCAATCTCCTCTATAGCTGCCTAAACAGCTCCACCGGGCATCGGCCATGGTTGCTCGGGCTCAGCAGTCAGTACAAACATAAATGATTTCCGCCCGGGGGGGCATCGTCATAGTTCAGTCAGCGGCACCAATCCCGGTGATACTGGGAAGCGCCGCCCGCATCAACCTCCAGCACTCTGGCAGTTAAATTTAAGCTATTGTACTGAATGCCTGGGATCGACTACAAAGAGACCTAGCACCTCAAAGCCATCTTGCCACATGTGGAGGCACACATAAAGACCCAGATGCAAACCCACATACAATCACATATACACACACATGTTGGCAGGCGCACACACACACATGCACACACACCCACACGGACTACATTACATACATAGAGATGCATACAGACACAATCAATGGAATACACATGCACAGAGAGTTACAAACATGCACACATAATCACATAAACATGCAAAAACACATAAAGTCATATATATATATCCAAAATCGCAGCTCAGTGCAAATGCACTGAAATCGCCTTTCCCCTTCCTCTCACGACGGCGGTCCGCGGCAAGGGGGCGAGCCTCAAAACACCAAAAGGAAAGCTGTTACCTCGTAACATTACAGCAGCCCGGACACCAAACGTCTTTCAAGCAGTTATTTATTCAGCAAATACGAACAAACTCGACGCGTTTCGGGACCCAGTCCCTTGTTCACGAGTACTGTGATTTACTTTCAATTACGTTTAAATAAACATGTGACCACCACCATAATAGAGCCTGAAAACAGACTTATCATGAAAAGAGGAGTTAACTCACTCCTACCTCACCCAAATGTGCTTGCAAGTTAATTATTACAAATATCGTTCTAATTGCATCTTTACACGAGCGACAAATCTATGTAGTAGTTCTAAACATTTAGCATGTTTAAGATAAAAATGACTTTTGAAGTGCCTACTCATAAGTTAGGACAAAGGACGTGAAAAAAATACGACAAAATACATAAAAGGCTTCTACAGTTAGCACATCCTAAAATCTTTATATCTCTATGCCTTTTCAAAGCTTTTTTTAAAAAATCATTAATTTCATTTCATAATTTTTTTTTTTTTTTTCTTTCTGAATAGTGGAACTGCTCGAAATTTACTATATTTCATCTTAGCCCAAGTGGGCATAAATATAATCTGCAAACAATTTTGGAATAGAAACCACTTCTTCGAAATTCAGTGCCTGTACTGTTGTTATACTGTAGATTAAAGAATTTCACGTTTTAATGTCCTAGCTCTCTTTAGCAAAATCAATTACTAATGTATCTCTCATCTTTAATCAAGTTATCATGCCCTAGTGGGCCTACCAACTACAAGAAGATATTTTCGCTCTTTGGCATTTCTTCATTATAACAGCAACAACAGATATCTGTAACAAAAACAAAACAAAACTAAATAAATATCACATCTTCAAAACCAAAAACTTAACACCACAGTGACATTAAAAACACAAGAATCTCTTCAGCATTGGCAGAGTTAATTCATCATTGTACAACAGATTTACTCAATCCACTTCAATTCACTAATATGTATCACTTTAGAACACAAGATAAAATAATTAATTTGTAAACGGTAAACTCCTTCACAGGTGAAAGATCAGTAAGAGTCGCTGCTCCTTACCTTAACCACTATCAAATCTACATCTAACCTAAATGTGCTGCTAGTTCTTCATCACAGTTATGACCTATCGGCGTAAGTGTTTTATATTGAATGATCAATTTAGATTCTAAGCGTCGTAGATTTTGCACTCTGTTCCCTCCTCTCTCATTCATTTTGACTGTGTCAAGTACGCAAAGCTTAAAGGTCGCTGTTTTGATCATGGTGACTTTGAAAATGTCGCGCAACTGGGTACTGTTTATCTCCATGTTTTATTGCGCAAGATGTTCCAACACCCTTTTCTTCGCCTTGTGAATTGTGCTGCCTATATATGCCTTCTGACAGGGACAAAAAGAGCATAGACTGCATAATCAGTGTTGCATGACGTGTGTTTCAAAATTCGAAATGGCTTACAGTCAGGGGAAAGTCTACATTCCTTTCTGTTTTTACTGTTCTTACAAGCTTTGCAGTTTCTACACGTAAAAATCCCTGTATTCCTACGTGCTTTATAATAGAGGGCTCTACCGCTCTACATAAAGTGTCCTTAAGTGATTTGGCCTTCTTAAAAGTGATCTGAGGGAAATTTTCTACGCTGACTGCTATGTCTTTGTCTGTTAATAACACTGGCCAAAATTTGTTTAAGCTTTTTCGTACCTCTTTAGCCTGTCTATTAAAGGTGGTAATAAACCTTATCTTTTCTTGAGACTTACCCTCTTCCTTATCTTTTTCTTTCTCAACTACTAGAGAAGCTCTTGTTCTTTTGCAACTTCCATTCTAGCCTTATTGATCACTGATTGTGGATATCCTCTCTCAAGGAACCTCTTAGTCATTGTTCTCTCTTCTTTATCAAAACTCTCCACTGTACTGCAGTTCCGTTTAGCCCTTAATAGCTCTCCCAGTGGTATACTATTGATCAACGAACTGGGGTGACAGCTCCGGGCATGTAAAAGACTGTTCCCTGCAGTGGTTTTCCTAAATAGCGCACTTTCTAGGAGTCTCCTGCACTGTGAGTCTAAGATCCAAAACTCCAATGACTCTTTTGACCACTGACTGGTAAATTGTAAATTATAGTCATTGGTGTTAAGAGTATGTACAAACTCATTAGCTTCATACTCAGTGCCCTCCCACACGCAGAAGATGTTGTCTATGTAACGTATCCACAAAGCCACTTTATCTTTGAAAACAGGAGATTCTCTAACTACCTTTTCTTCCCAGTGCCCTAGATAGAGACCTGCAAAGCAAGGAGCAAAGCAGGTCCCCATTGATGTTCCGAGGGTCTGTTTAAAGATTTTATTGTCAAAGAGAAAGTAGTTCTGTTTAAGACAGACAGACATCATTTCCATCAACATCTCTGTATGAAAGAGATACGAGATGGATCTTTCATTGAGAAAATATCTACTTGCTTGTAAGCCCAGATCATGGGGGATGCAGGTGTATAAGCTCATGACGTCTAATGATAACAGGGAGTAACTGCCTTTCCATTCAAGGTTCTCAAGACATCTCAAAAAATCTCCGGTATCCTTGACATACGATGGAAGTTTTTTACCAAACTTTGCAAGAAAAATCCACATACCTGGAGATGTTTTCCAAACAGCTCCCCGGGATGAGACAATAGGTCTCCCCGGGGATTCTGTTTGTTTTTATGGATTTTAGGCAGTAGGTATAGCGCCGGAAGTTTGGGAAATTTACATTCTAAGAACTTAAACTCTTCCTGTTCAAGTAATCCCTTATCCCTCCATTCTACCAGCTGATTTTGACAAATCTTAATGGAATGTTCATATTCCATTCTATTACTCCTATTGTACTTGTCTTTTTCTGATAACTGTCTCATCCCTCATCAATGTATTTTTGTTTAGACAAAATCACTACGTTACTTCCCTTGTCTGATTTTTTAATGACTATTGTTTTATCATTCTTCAAATTTTCAATAGCTTCTCTCTGCATTTTTGTAACATTGCTCCACCCATGCCATTTTTTACGGTTGGAAAGTCTAAGCAATTCCTGAATTACTCCTTTTCAAAGACATCAATGGCTTCGTTCTTAATTTGAGGAACAAAAATAGACTTAGGTTTGAAATTACTTCGGGCACTTAAGTCTAAGGGAACATTTTCATTAATCAAATTCACAAAGGGATCACTCTCTACATCTTCTTCATCAGCTAAAACATTCATGATGTGGAGGAACTCAACATCTGCAATCTTCACATCACTAGGATACTCTCGCTGCACATCAACATCTCTTGCTACTTTTGTTGCGTACCATTTTTTAATACGTAATTTTCTTGTGAAATAAAATAAATCAATGCGACTCTGAGTATAATTAAAATCATTAGAAGGACAAAAGTAAGACCCAAAGATAAAAGTTCTACCTCAACATCGCTGAGTATACGATCTGATAAGTTGACCACGGTTTTTCTGTCCATTATTTCACCTTCGTTTGGCCCTTGTACGGCTTCCCACTGGGCTTCCTAGTTCTCCTAGCGTCGAAATGTTTGCTTTTCTTCCTCCTTTGTTTCCTCTTCCACGATTTTGAAATCCTCCCTGCCTGTTGCCCACCTGGAAACAAAGGAGGAAGAAAAGCAAACATTTCGACGCTAGGAGAACTAGGAAGCCCAGTGGGAAGCCGTACAAGGGGCCAAACGAAGGTGAAATAATGGACAGAAAAACCGTGGTCAACTTATCAGATCGTATACTCAGCGATGTTGAGGTAGAACTTTTATCTTTGGGTCTTACTTTTTGTCCTTCTAATGATTTTAATTATACTCAGAGTCGCATTGATTTATTTTATTTCACAAGAAAATTACGTATTAAAATGGTACGCAACAAAAGTAGCAAGAGATGTTGATGTGCAGCGAGAGTATCCTAGTGATGTGAAGATTGCAGATGTTGAGTTGCTCCACATCATGAATGTTTTAGCTGATGAAGAAGATGTAGAGAGTGATCCCTTTGTGAATTTGATTAATGAAAATGTTCCCTTAGACTTAAGTGCCCGAAGTAATTTCAAACCTAAGTCTATTTTTGTTCCTCAAATTAAGAACGAAGCCATTGATGTCTTTGAAAAGGGAGTAATTCAGGAATTGCTTAGACTTTCCAACCGTAAGAAATGGCATGGGTGGAGCAATGTTACAAAAATGCAGAGAGAAGCTATTGAAAATTTGAAGAATGATAAAACAATAGTCATTAAAAAATCAGACAAGGGAAGTAACGTAGTGATTTTGTCTAAACAAAAATACATTGATGAGGGGATGAGACAGTTATCAGAAAAAGACAAGTACAATAGGAGTAATAGAATGGAATATGAACATTCCATTAAGATTTGTCAAAATCAGCTGGTAGAATGGAGGGATAAGGGATTACTTGAACAGGAAGAGTTCAAGTTCTTAGAATGTAAATTTCCCAAACTTCCGGCGCTATACCTACTGCCTAAAATCCATAAAAACAAACAGAATCCCCCGGGGAGACCTATTGTCTCATCCCGGGGGAGCTGTTTGGAAAACATCTCCAGGTATGTGGATTTTTCTTGCAAAGTTTGGTAAAAAACTTCCATCGTATGTCAAGGATACCGGAGATTTTTTGAGATGTCTTGAGAACCTTGAATGGAAAGGCAGTTACTCCCTGTTATCATTAGACGTCATGAGCTTATACACCTGCATCCCCCATGATCTGGGCTTACAAGCAAGTAGATATTTTCTCAATGAAAGATCCATCTCGTATCTCTTTCATACAGAGATGTTGATGGAAATGATGTCTGTCTGTCTTAAACAGAACTACTTTCTCTTTGACAATAAAATCTTTAAACAGACCCTCGGAACATCAATGGGGACCTGCTTTGCTCCTTGCTTTGCAGGTCTCTATCTAGGGCACTGGGAAGAAAAGGTAGTTAGAGAATCTCCTGTTTTCAAAGATAAAGTGGCTTTGTGGATACGTTACATAGACAACATCTTCTGCGTGTGGGAGGGCACTGAGTATGAAGCTAATGAGTTTGTACATACTCTTAACACCAATGACTATAATTTACAATTTACCAGTCAGTGGTCAAAAGAGTCATTGGAGTTTTTGGATCTTAGACTCACAGTGCAGGGAGACTCCTAGAAAGTGCGCTATTTAGGAAAACCACTGCAGGGAACAGTCTTTACATGCCCGGAGCTGTCACCCCAGTTCGTTGATCAATAGTATACCACTGGGAGAGCTATTAAGGGCTAAACGGAACTGCAGTACAGTGGAGAGTTTTGATAAAGAAGAGAGAACAATGACTAAGAGGTTCCTTGAGAGAGGATATCCACAATCAGTGATCAATAAGGCTAGAATGGAAGTTGCAAAAAGAACAAGAGCTTCTCTAGTAGTTGAGAAAGAAAAAGATAAGGAAGAGGGTAAGTCTCAAGAAAAGATAAGGTTTATTACCACCTTTAATAGACAGGCTAAAGAGGTACGAAAAGCTTAAACAAATTTTGGCCAGTGTTATTAACAGACAAAGACATAGCAGTCAGCGTAGAAAATTTCCCTCAGATCACTTTTAAGAAGGCCAAATCACTTAAGGACACTTTATGTAGAGCGGTAGAGCCCTCTATTATAAAGCACGTAGGAATACAGGGATTTTTTACGTGTAGAAACTGCAAAGCTTGTAAGAACAGCAAAAACAGAAAGGAATGTAGACTTTCCCCTGACTGTAAGCCATTTCGAATTTTGAAACACACGTCATGCAACACTGATTATGCAGTCTATGCTCTTTTTTGTCCCTGTCAGAAGGCATATATAGGCAGCACAATTCACAAGGCGAAGAAAAGGGTGTTGGAACATCTTCGCGCAATAAAACATGGAGATAAACAGTACCCAGTTGCGCGACATTTTCAAAGTCACCATGATCAAAACAGCGACCTTTTAAGCTTTTGCGTACTTGACACAGTCAAAATGAATGAGAGAGGAGGGAACAGAGTGCAAAATCTACGACGTTTAGAATCTAAATTGATCATTCAATATAAAACACTTACGCCGATAGGTCATAACTGTGATGAAGAACTAGCAGCACATTTAGGTTAGATGTAGATTTGATAGTGGTTAAGGTAAGGAGCAGCGACTCTTTACTGATCTTTCACCTGTGAAGGAGTTTACCGTTTACAAATTAATTATTTTATCTTGTGTTCTAAAGTGATACATATTAGTGAATTGAAGTGGATTGAGTAAATCTGTTGTACAATGATGAATTAACTCTGCCAATGCTGAAGAGATTCTTGTGTTTTTAATGTCACTGTGGTGTTAAGTTTTTTGGTTTTGAAGATGTGATATTTATTTAGTTTTGTTTTGTTTTTGTTACAGATATCTGTTGTTGCTGTTATAATGAAGAAATGCCAAAGAGCGAAAATATCTTCTTGTAGTTGGTAGGCCCACTAGGGCATGATAACTTGATTAAAGATGAGAGATACATTAGTAATTGATTTTGCTAAAGAGAGCTAGGACATTAAAACGTGAAATTCTTTAATCTACAGTATAACAACAGTACAGGCACTGAATTTCAAGAAGTGGTTTCTATTCCAAAATTGTTTGCAGATTATATTTATGCCCACTTGGGCTAAGATGAAATATAGTAAATTTCGAGCAGTTCCACTATACAGAAAGAAAAAAAAAAAAAAACAATTATGAAATGAAATTAATGATTTTTTTAAAAAAAAGCTTTGAAAAGGCATAGAGATATAAAGATTTTAGGATGTGCTAACTGTAGAAGCCTTTTTATGTATTTTGTCGTATTTTTTCACGTCCTTTGTCCTAACATATGAGTAGGCACTTCAAAAAGTCATTTTTTATCTTAAACATGCTAAATGTTTAGAACTACTACATAGATTTGTCGCTCGTGTAAAGATGCAATTAGAACGATATTTGTAATAATTAACTTGCAAGCACATTTGGGTGAGGTAGGAGTGAGTTAACTCCTCTTTTCATGATAAGTCTGTTTTCAGGCTCTATTATGGTGGTGGTCACATGTTTATTTAAACGTAATTGAAAGTAAATCACAGTACTCGTGAACAAGGGACTGGGTCCCGAAACGCGTCGAGTTTGTTCGTATTTGCTGAATAAATAACTGCTTGAAAGACGTTTGGTGTCCGCGGCTGCTGTAATGTTACGAGGTAACAGCTTTCCTTTTGATATATATATATATATATACATACAAACATAGACACATATACATACACTGACATAGCTTTCAGTGCACTGTGGGTAAACAGATGTCTCTACCAAACCTTCCTGCTGGAGATGGCATCCTGAGTTAAGGTGGCTCTGACCCAGCAAGGCATGGGCATCCTGAGTCAATGTGGCTGTGACCCAGCAAAGGGTGGGTGTCCTGAGTCAATGTGGCTTTAACTCAGCAAGGGATGGGTGTCCTAAGCCAAGGTGGCTCTGACCCAGCAAGGGATAGATGTCCTGAGTCAAGGTGGCTTTTACCCAGCAAGAGATGGGTGTCCTGAGTCAAGGTGGCTTTGACCCAGCAAGGGATGGGCACCCTGAGTCAAGGTGGCTTTGACCCAGCAAGGGATGGGTATCCTGAGTCAAGGTGGCTTTGAGACAGCAAGGGATGGGTGTCCTGAGTCAAGGTGGCTTTCACCCAGCAAGGGATGGGCGTCCTGAGTCAAGGTGGCTGTGACCCAGCAAAGGATGGGTGTCCTGAGTCAAGGTGGCTTTGATACAGCAAGGGATGGGTGTCCTGAGTCAAGGTGACTTTCACCCAGCAAGGGATGGGTGTCCTGAGTCAAGGTGGCTTTGATACAGCAAGGGATGGGCGTCCTGAGTCAAGGTGGCTTTTACCCAGCAAGGGATGGGCGTCCTGAATCAAGGTGGCTTTCACCCAGCAAGGGATGGGCGTCCTGAGCCAAGGTGGCTCTGACCCAGCAAGGGATGGATGTCCTGAGTCAAGGTGGCTTTGATCCTGCAAGGGATGGGCGTCCTGAGTCAAGGTGGCTTTGATCCAACACGAGATGGGAGTCAAGGGGTAATAGGGCTATCTTGGTCTCCAGTTCAGTGAAGAAGAAGAAGCCAGGGCGAGCTGGAGGCAGGTGTCCTGAGTCAAGGTGGCTTTCACCCAGCAAGGGATGAGTGTCCTGAGTCAAGGTGGCTTTGACCCAGCAAGGGATGGGCACCCTGACTCAAGGTGGCTTTGACCCAGCAAGGGATGGGTATCCTGAGTCAAAGTGGCTTCGAGACAGCAAGGGATGGGTGTCCTGAGTCAAGGTGGCATTGTCCCAGCAAGGGATGGGTGTCCTGAGTCAAGGGGGCTCTGAGCCAACATGAGATGGGCATCCTGAGTCAAGGTGGCTCTGACCCAGCAAGGCATGGGTGTTCTGAGTCAAGGTGGTTGTGATCCAGCAAGGGATGGGCGCCCTGAGTCAAGATGGCTTTCAGCCAGCAAGGGACGGGCGTCCTGAGTCAAGGTGGCTTTGACCCAAGAAGGGATGGGCATCCTGAGTCAAGGTGGCTGTGACCAGCAAAGGATGGGCGTCCTGAGTCAAGGTCGCTCTGACCCAGTGAGGGATGGGCATCCTGAGTCAAGGTGGCTTTAACCCAGCAAGGGATGGGTGTACTGAGTCAAGGTGGCTTTGACCCAGCAAGGGATGGGCGTCCTGAGTCAAGGTGGCTTTGATCCTGCAAGGGATGGGCGTCCTGAGTCAAGGTGGCTTTGACCCAGCAAGGGATGAGTGTCACCAGTCAAGGAGGCTTTGAGACAGCAAGGGATGGGCGTCCTAAGTCAAGGTGGCTTTGACCCAGCAAGGGATGGGTGTCCGGAGTCAACGGGGCTCTGACCCAACACAAGATGGGCATCCTGAGTCAAGGTGGCTCTGACTCAGAAGGCATGGGTGTCCTGAGTCAAGGTGGCTGTGACCCAGCAAAAGATGGGCGTCCTGAGTCAAAGTGGCTTTGATCCAGCAAGGGATGGGCGTCCTGAGTCAAGGTGGCTCTGACCCAGCAAGGGATGGGTGTCCTGAGTCAAGGTGGCTTTGATTCAGCAAGGGATTGGCGTCCTGAGTCAAGGTGGCTTCGACCCAGCAAGGGATGGTGTCCTGAGTCAAGGTGGCTTTGATAAAGCAAGGGAAGGGCGTCCTGAGTCAAGGTGGCTTTGACCCAGCAAGGAATGGGCGTCCTGAGTTAAAGTGGCTTTCACCCAGCAAGCGATGGGCATCCTGAGTCAAGGTGGCTTTCACCCACCAAGGGATGGATGTCCCGAGTCAAGGTGGCTCTGACCCAGCAAGGGATGGGCATCCTGAGTCAAGGTGGCTGTGACAAGCAAAGCATGGGCATCCTGAGTCAAGGTGACTCTGAGCCAGCAAGGGATGGGCGTCCTGAGTCAAGGTGGCTTTTACACAGCAAGTGATGGGCGTCCTAAGTCAAAGTGGCTCAGACTCAGCAAGGGATGGGTGTCCTGAGTCAAGGTGGCTTTGATCCTGCAAGGGATGGGCGTCCTGAGTCAAGGTGGCTTTGATCCAACACGAGATGGGCGTCCTGAGTCAAGGGTTAATAGGGCTATCTTGGTCTCCAGTTCAGTGAAGAAGAAGAAGCCAGGGCGAGCTGGAGGCAGGCTAGGCAATGAATCAATAATGAACGTTTGAAGCTGTAGACCCTGGCATGTGACGAGGGGCCCAGCAGATGAGGTAGGGGCAGTGGAGGCCCATCGGGGATAACACAGAACAGTCTTCCCTTTCCGGCTGGGATGATGTCAGGCTAGTGAGCCCACATAACATGCACTGCAGATGGAAAGTTTCCTAGCACTGAACTGCAGGTGTGTAAGGATAAGCACCAACTGAGTGGGTATGTCCTCCTGGGGCTTCCTTCAGGTCACCTGCACCACTGCTTGTGGTGGGACCAAATCATGTTTGCAGAACCAGCAGCAGTAGCTCTTCCCTCCAGCTGCACCCGCCAGAAAGGAGGCCTTATCAAGAGGGCTCTTACCACTGGTGACTGTGCCAGGACCTGCCAAGGCCAGTCCTGGCAAAGCATCAAAGGGCCATGAACCTGTATCCTAAGGCCCCCCTCTGCCCTTCATCGGCTGAAACAAAAACCTGCACCTGCCCACCTGTCAGGCATGGAGTCTACAAAACAACGTCACTGGAGGGCCCCTTTGTGTCACGGTGCCAAAGCGACACCACACCCATTCTGGTCTTTCCCATTTATGTCCCAGGGCCCAAAATATTTCTTTACAATTGAATCATTGATGCATTTTGCAGGACAAACAGTAGTCAGTGGACTAGGACCCATGCACCCTCGCTCCGCTACACCCCTTGACTCGCAGTCACCCATAGGCTTCTGGGATCAGTTCTTTCCAGTTCAATTCAGCACTCCAGGACACCTCCCTCCCTTAAGATGACCTCCCAGTCAAGCTTCGGTCACAAGGGTACTGCTCTCAGCTCCCGTCACCGGGGTCCAGCTCTCAGCGCTCCTCACCAAGGTCCTGATCTCAGCTCCCGTCACCAGGATCCTGCACTCTACTCCTCTCACCGGGATCCTGCCTATTTACAGGGCAACAATGCAGCGCGGCGCTGCAAGCTTTCTTGCTGCGCCGAGCTGCGTCATTAGGAAAGTGGAGGGATGCGTCATGCTTACAACAATACGACGTATCCCCGTGCTTTCCTCTGCGCTGGAGCACAGTAGGCTGCCTAGCGTCAACACAGGCACCCTTGTACCACGGTGCAAGGGTGACTGCATTGCAGGGATGATTGCTTTGTGCAGGAAGGGGCACCTTCCTGCACAGAAAGAATCATTGATGGCGTTTTCCTCTTTCTATGCAGAATGCAGCACACATAGAAAGAGGGAAAAACGAGGAGAATTAACGGTATTTCTCCTCGTTGTGCCACTTTTATGCCTTTCCTGGGGAGGCGTTAAAATCTGGACCCATTCCCAGGTTTAGGAAAACTTGTAAATCTGGGAATGCGTCAAAATCCATATGTGTTGCTGGGGGACACCCACAGTAACCCCCATTGAATGCCCCTTTCACGCAGATTAATGCGTGAAAGGGGCACATCATTTTCAAGGCCATGAAGGGAAATGCAGGGTGGAATTACATAGCCTTATAAATATGGGCCTGCACACTGCGCCACCGTTGCATCAGAAAAAGTGACACGCTGGTGGCGCAATGGGCTTGTAAATAAGCGCCCGGGTCTTGGCTTCCCTCACCGGGGTCCTGTCCCTCTCCTCACAGTGGGCAGTTCAGTTCCTCTTCTTCTAGGGCAGTGTTCAGCAAGAGGGCTTCTCTGGTCCTTCTGGAAGGGAAGCAGCAAGGGCTGGGACCTGCACCCGGCAAAGGTTTCTGTGAGCTCCTGCGCAGCTCTTCCTTGCAAAGCGCCTCCTTTAAGCGCCTTCTTTCAAAGCACCTCCTTTAAACGACTCCTTTCAAAATGCACATGAACTGCAGCCTGGGGCCCATCCAAAGCACATGGTTGATTTTCAAATCCAAACTCTCATCTCATTAGGAGGTGTTGCATTCCTGTTGACTTTGCCTATAGCCAGACATCGGTTGGCGCTTATCCCTCCGCTCTCCCAGGAAACTCTTCTGACTCTGATTTCCTCAGTGAAAAGTGGCTCGCCGAGGGATCCTGCACCTATGAATGTACTGAAAAAGGTAGCACCCATAATCGCCCCCACCATTGCGGACGTGATCAATGTCTCACTTACCACAGGAGTAGTTCCCCCGAACTGGAAAAGGGCAATGGTTAAGGCGCTCTTGAAGAAACCTAATCTGGACCCGGCGGATTTAGGCAGCTACCGCCCCATTTCCCTCCTCCCTGGGATCACCAAAATTGCCGAAAAACATGTCAACCACACCCTATCTAACTTTGTGGAATCCTTTGACCTGCTTCATCCTTCTCAAACAGGATTCCGTCCCCGCCAGGGTACCGAAACTGCTTTGCTAGCAGTGGTAGAGGAAAGCAATAAGCTCCTGGACTCAGGAGGGTCAGCTGCCATCATCCTCCTTGACCTGAGCACAGCATTCGACACGGTGAACCATTGCATTCTGATTCACTGTCTCAGAAATATAGGAATAACTGCCACTGCATTGGAGTGGCTGCGCTCCTTTCTGGAGGGACGCTCCTTCCAGATTTTTGAAGGAGTTACGAGTTCTAAGCCCTTGCCATGTGTTGTTCCTCAGGGCTCATCGCTTAGCCCAACTCTTTTTAATATTTATATGACCCCTTTGGCGGCAATCGTGGCCCCTTTCGGAATTCATATGGTGACCTACGCCGACGACACCCAACTGGTCGTAGCGTTCAACCAAGCCACACAACAGATGAATGTCCTTCAAGCATGCCTAATGGAGGTCTCTAAGTGGATGGGGGTGTCCCACCTGAAGCTCAACGGTGAAAAGACCGAGATCATGATCCTGGGCAACCCCATGAATGTGACACTAGGGACCATGTGGCCAGCTTGCATGGGCCCACCCCCGACCCCCAAATCCGAAATAAAGAGTCTGGGCATCTGGCTGGACCAGAACCTGACATTCAAGGTGCAAGCAAGGAAGACGGTTGCCACCTGCTTTGGCTTGCTGAGAATGGCCAGAAAAGTGCTCCCCCTCCTTCCTCCCCAAGCAAAGAAAGTCCTAGTCCAAGCGTTGATACTTTCTAGGATAGACTATGGAAATGCACTTTACTTGGGGGCCCCGACTGCAGTAATTACTAAACTGCAAACGGTCCAGAACAGTGCGGCTAGACTACTGATGGGAACTTCGAACCGCGTCTCAGCCAAACCTGCCCTCCGCTCCCTTCACTGGCTGCCAGTGAAAGAGAGAGTTAGCTTTAAAGCCCTCTGTGTCGTCCACAAGTCCCTGCAGGGGAATGGGCCTCCCCTAATCTCGACCATGATTCGCCCCTACAAAGCGAGTAGGAAACTCCGCTCGGACGAACTTCACTTAGTCGAAGTTCACAGAATCAAGAGGTCCAGAAGCGGTGGTCGTCTCTTTTCCCTCAATGCATCTAGACTCTGGAATGCACTACCTCTTCACCTCCGCATGGAGTCCAGCCACCTTGTCTTCCGAAAACAACTGAAAACACTTCTGTTTCCTCAATAACATCTATCTCTGATTACTGATTATGCATAGCGCTGGGAGGCCTCTGGGTAGCCATGCGCTTTATAAATGTCCCTTTCATTTCATTCATTCATTTCATTTCATTCATCTAAACAGGGCTAGAATGAGGAAGGTTCAGATGGAAATCTGAAAGAAATGTAAGAAACAGGAAGGTGTCAGCATTGTGAAGATTTCAGTAGACAACCTCTAAAAGGGAATAAGTGTTTAGCATTTAGTTTTACACTCTCAAGAATAGGGTAAGCAGACAGGTCTGTACCTCTCAAGGTCCACAGGGATTTGCTCTATATTCTAAACGTGCATACATTAATTAAAACACACAGATACATTGTTGTGATTCGATCCTCACACCACCCTTCCGGGAACAAATAGAATTGCATTTCATGTGCACAGTGGCAACATCAGCAGATTTTCTCATCTCACGAAACCTGGACATTCACACAGCCTTGGGTGGTACACCATTATTGATACACGATGAATGGAAACCTTCTCCAACTTATCAGCTGTTCACGTCTCTGCCATGCTTTTCTTTTCAGGCCTCACTATCTCTAATACATAAGACTCCTTTCTCTACCTAATGAAACCTTGAAACTGCATCTTCAGAGAACATGTAACCAAATGCATTTTAAATTAGCAAGGTTAAACACTAAAATGTGCACTTCGACTACATGATTATAGGTGCACATATAACTTCAAAATAAATGCAGCAATATAAATGTGAATTCATGCTTACACATAAATGTACCTTCAAATAAATGCAACATGACTTGAGACATAAGTGGAAATATGTATGACAACTAAATTTCTTCATGGTTAGGTTCAACATTAAAGTGCACGTGTTTATGATTCTCTAGTTTCTACTGTGATTGCCCTATTGCTTACCGGTAATCTTCATTACTCCTGGTCTCGTTGTCCTCGTCCCAGTCATAAAATAGTGAGATAATACTATCTCATGACAGAAAAAAAAAGAACAAAGGAATGCTGGCCCTACCCCTCCCCCTCCCACTGGGAGTACAAAAGAGTACCTATCCCGGCATTCCTCATGAAATACCAAGCTTAAGGTGAAGGCCGACAAGACCAGGAGGGAGGGAGAGTAGTAATGAATGAGACAAGGACAACGGGACCAGGAGCAATGAAGATTACCCGTAAGTAATAGGGCATTACCTCCCAGGTCCCTCCTGTCCTTGTCCCATTCATAAAATAGTGAGAATACCCAAGCAACACCCGGCATTCATCAACAACAAACCACCCGGACAAAAACATACTGCAAACCAAGCGATTTATTGAAAGACACAGTCTGAGAAATTCAGGAGCACACAGCCCGCAGAACCCCCAAACCAAAATTTGCATCATCCCCCAACAAATTCTGGATCTGATAATGCCTCACAAAAGTATTAGAGGAAGCCTAAGTAGCAGCCCGACAGATCACAGACAGGGACACCCCCGAACCTCTGCCCAGGAAGCCGCCACCCCACGGGTAGAACTCCCTTGAAAACCCGCCGGAGGAGGGGCACCCGAAACAGAGTAAGCCAACATAATGACCTGCTTCAGCCAGCCACCAATGGAAGAAGAAGAAGCCTCCCCCCCACGAGAGGCCACCCCAAAGGAGACAAACAGGGAATCAGACTTCTGAAAAGAGCTAGTACGATCAAGATAGATACGCAAAGCCGTGCACACATCCAGCAAAGACCAAGGAAGATCATCTGCAGACCCCTGAGCTGCGTTCAAAGCAGGCAACACCAATTCCTGGGAACGATGGAACTGAGAAGAAACCTTGGGGACAAAGGGTGGATCCAACCGGAGGACCACCCCATCATCCTATTCTGTCAGAAGACAGAAAAAAAAGGACAGGAGGAATGCTGGGATAGGTACTCTTTTGTACTCCCAGGGGAGGGGGTAGGGTAGGGCCAGCATTCCTTTGTTCTTTTTTTTCTGTCATGAGATAGCATTATCTCACTATTTTATGAATGGGACGAGGACAGGAGGGACCTGAGAGGTAATGCATTTCTGTAATAAATTTGAATACTTCACTTTGTATTAAGAAAGTTAGGCACGCAGAGTATATGGTGCTACATGCATGTAAATATTGTGTTTCTGTGACATGTAAGGGTGGAGCCAAAATTACACTGCTCCACAGACCAGACCATCTCCAAGATGGTGGCACAGCTTTCACTGCCATGTGAGGGCGCTTGTCCCTGCTGAGTACTGTCCCCTTTTTACTCTCTGATCTTGCCATCTTGTCGTCAGCGAGTGACCGAACCACATTGTGCGCCATTTCATGCAACGCTTTGTGTTCACCGTTGCTACTACGATTACACCTTGGCACAGATACTTTCTTTTTGTGCCAGTCAATTTTGCACAGTGCTGAAATTTCATCAACCTCTGGGTCGTTGTTTGTTCTCCAAATAGAGCAGTGTCCAGACAGTACTGCCCCTTTGTCCCTCGGTGTGCAGACGTGCTTATTATGGGTCAGGAAGGGGTGTTAAATCAGTCAGATCCTAGCAGATTAGGCTCCAGTTTCTAGTATTATGTGTAATTGTGCAATTCCAGGCAGGTGATTGGCCGGCTGCCCCCGTCCTCTTCACCGGGTATCTTTAGTGTGTGAAGACAGACTGTACAAACTGCAACAAGATAAGAAAGATTAGCATCAGGTGACGGCTGGAGCACTCGGTATCGCAGACCTCAGACCGCAGTTAGAGCGGCTTCTATAGACTTGTTCGCATTGCAGTGCAGTGCAAGCAAGCTATGTGTTCTAACATCATTTGTTCAGAGCGCACACACTTTATAGTGAAAAACCCAACTGCTGAGGGCCACACTGGTCATTTAATGCCCACACTAGCATTTTTGGCATGAGCCGACGGCTAGCACAGCCCTTGGAAGGGATGGTGACTGGCCGCACACTCTGCTGAGGGCTATACTGGCTGTTTAATGCCCACTCCAGTGTTATTGGCCTGACCCAACAGTTAGCACAGCCCTAGGAAGGGATGGTGACTGGCCGCACACTCTGCTGAGGGCTATACTGGCTGTTTAATGCCCACTCCAGTGTTATTGGCCTGGCCCAATGGCCAGCAAAACCCTTGTAAGGAATGGTGGCTGGCTGCACACAACGCTGAGGGCTATACTGGCTGTTTAATGCCCACTACAGCGTGATTGGCCCGACACAATGGCTAGCACAGCCCTTGGTAGGGATGGTGACTGGACGCGCACTCTGCTGAGGGCTATACTGGCTGTTTCATGCCCACTACAGCGTTATTGGCCTGGCCCAATGGCCAGCAAAACCCTTGAAAGGGATGGTGACTGGACGCGCACTCTGCTGAGGGCTATACTGGCTGTTTAATGCCCACTACAGCGTTATTGGCCCAACCCGACAGCTAGCACAGCCCTTGGAAGGAATGGTGACTGGACGTACACTCCACTGAGGGCTATTCTGGCTGTTTAATGCCTACTCCAGCGTTATTGATTGGACAGACCCGATGGCTAGCAAAGCCCTTGGAAGGGATGGTGACTCGCTGCACACTCTGCTGAGGGCTATACTGGCTGTTTCATGCCAATTCCAGTGTTATTGGCCCGACCTGACGGCTAGCACAGCCTTGAAAGGGATGGTGACTGTCCGCACACTCTGTTGAGGGCTATACTGGCTGTTTAATGCCCACTACAGCATTATTGGCCCCGCCCAATGGCTAGCACAGCCCTTGGAAAGGATGGTGGCTGACTGCACACCCCGCTGAGGGCTATACAGGCTGTTTTTTGCCCACTCCAGCGTTATTGATTGGCCCGACCTGACGGCTAGCACAACCCATGGAAGTAATAGTGACTTGTCGCACACTCCACTGAGGGCTATACTGGCTGTTTAATGCCCACTACAGCGTTATTGGCCCAAACCGAGGGCTAGCACAGCCCTTGGAAGGAATGGTGACTGGCCGTACACTCCACTGAGGGCTATACAGGCTGTTTCATGCCCAGTCCAGCGTTATTGATTGGCCCGACCTGACAGCTAGTATAAGCCTTGGAAGGAATGGTGACTGGCCGTACACCCCACTGAGGGCTATACTGGCTGTTTCATGCCCATTACAGTGTTATTGGCCCAACCCGACGGCTAGCACAGCCCTTGGAAGGGATGGCGACTGGCCGCACACTCTGCTGAGGGCTATACTGGCTGTTTCATGACCCGACGGCTAGTACAGACCTTGGAATGGATGGTGACTGCCCGCACACTCTGCTGAGGGCTATACTGGCTGTTTAATGCCCACTACAGCGTTATTGGCCTGACCCAACAGTTAGCAAAGCCCTTGTAAAGGATGGTGACTGTCTGCACACCCCGCTGAGGGCTATACTGGCTGTTTAATGCCCACTACAGCGTTATTGGCCTGACCCAACAGTTAGCACAGCCCTTGTAAAGGATGGTGACTGTCTGCACACCCCGCTGAGGGCTATACTGGCTGTTTCATGCCCATTCCAGCGTTATTGATTGGCCCGACCTGGCGGCTAGCACAGCCCTTGGAAGGGATGGTGACTGGCCACACACTCCGCTGCTTAATGCCCATTCCAGCGTTATTGATTGGCCCGACCTGGCGGCTAGCACAGCCCTTGGAAGGGATGGTGACTGGCCACACACTCCGCTGCTTAATGCCCACTACAGCGTTATTGGCCTGGCCCAATGGCTAGTACTGCCCTGGCAGGAACAGTTACTGGCCACCTAGAGAAGCTCTTCTATATGTGAAAAGGTTGCTTTATTGAGGGTCTTTTTTAATACAGCTTTTAAAGCCACTTAAATAAACAAATGTCTTTGCGCGTGAGGTCGTCTCTTCCAGCACACCTCCAGCTCAAATTTTACCATACATTTTGTGCCCATTTTATCCTTTTGCCTCTCCGCTCCCTCGGACCAGTGTAGTCTTTGTGTATCTCCACCACACACTTTTCTTCCAAGTCTGAAACAACATGTAACAATGACGATTTTTGTTAAACTTTGCGACTCAGAAATAACCTGTTCTACAAGTTTATTTCTCCCTCCATCTCCATTTTTAGGTCTGACATTAGAAAAGGCCTTTTGATTTTACTAAGATTATATGTCTGATGTACTTACTTGAAGGGGCCTTCAGACAACTCTCTTCATTCATTGGTCTGTTCGCATTTTGCTTCCGCCTTCTCCATCGTACAGCAGGGGGCAGGGGTCAGTCGATTTCAGCCACTGGTTAAGTTGACTTGGAGTGATTGCATTTTGCTCTTTCACATCCACAGACAAGGTGGTTCCCTTCAATGCATTGTTTTACTTTTAACTTTATAATTATGTTGCCTTTGGGTTCAGAGCCTGAGGTGGAAGCAGGATCTTTCTACCAATGTGAGGAAAAGCCACATTCCACACTCTACCAGTTCCTGTCTCCTACCAATAATGTCGTAAATTCTTTTTGAGGTGTCTTTGTTCATCCGACTGCTGGTATTTCACAGCATAACAGATTGCGTCCATTTGAAAGTGTTTTGTATCAAGTTATTCTCTTTTTACTGTGCCTGCGGTTCACAGACCAAAAGCTTCAATATTATACATGTGAATTCATAAGCGGACAGTTCTTCAGAACACGTTTATTCTGGATTCAATTTTACCAATGGTTCTTAAATAATCTTTGCCCAGGAAGAAAATCAGCCTTGATCATGTTTAATTTGCAGCACTGGTAACACATATTATTTATTTATTTCCTTTTTTACATCCTTATTTATTTCCTTCTTTGTTTCTTATTCTCTTGCGTTCCTTCTTTCTTTCTTCCTTTCTTTCATTCTTTGTTTCTTATTCTCTTGCTTTCCTTCTTGATTGCTTGCTTTCTTTCTTTCTTTCTTCCTTTCTTTATTTCTTTCTTTCTTCCTTTCTTTCCTTCTTTGTTTCTTATTCTCTTTCTTTCTTTCTTTCTTTCTTTCTTCCTTTCTTTCCTTCTTTGTTTCTTATTCTCTTTCTTTCTTTCTTTCTTTCTTTCTTTCTTTCTTTCTTCCTTTCTTTCATTCTTTGTTTCTTATTCTCTTGCTTTCCTTCTTTCCTTTTTTCTTTCTTTCTTTCTTTCTTTCTTTCTTTCTTTCTTCCTTTATTTCTTTCTTTCTTCCTTTCTTTCCTTCTTTGTTTCTTATTCTCTTTCTTTCTTTCTTTCTTTCTTTCTTTCTTCCTTTCTTTCATTCTTTGTTTCTTATTCTCTTGCTTTCCTTCTTTCCTTTTTTCTTTCTTTCTTTCTTTCTTTCTTTCTTTCTTTCTTTCTTCTTCTCTTTCCTTCTTTGTTTCTTATTCTCTTGCTTTCCTCCTTTCTTTCTTTCTTTCTTCCCTTCTTTGTTTCTTATTCTCTTGCTTTCCTTCTTGCTTTCCTTCTTTTCTTTCTTTCTTGCTTTCTTTCTTTCTTTCTTTCTTTCTTTCTAAGGCAAGAGTCTGGCTGCCAATGCCAGACGGATTTTCTTTTTTAGGTCTGTGTTAGTGAAGACCTTTTGATTTCACTAAAATTATGAGTATGACGTAGTCACTTAAAGGGGTTTTCAGCCAGACTTTGTCCTTTAGTCTCTGGTTCTGTCATTCATATTATTCTTCCACGCACTCCTGCATGCATCAAGGGGCACTGTGTCAGTCCACTTCAGCCATTGGCTGACTTCAGTACAAGTTATGGCATGCGGCCCTTTCACAATGAGCACATCCACACACAAAGTAGTTCCCTTTAACGCCAGAGATTGCTAATGTGTGCTTTTTTTGGCTAAAAACTTTTTGCCTTTAGTCAATGTTTTTATTTTTTTAGATTGGTGAATATCAGGCGGCTTCTTGAACAATAAAGGTTTGCAAAAACCATGACAAGCCAAAACAAGAATTGCCAGAAGACTGGCAGGCGATGCCAGAACTATTGGATTTGCCATTGTGTGTTGATTTTCTCATTTCCCAAACAAACTCACACACCGCTTTCATCAACACAGACGAATACACATCAGGTCCTCACAAAAGATGGGTGAACCTCATCTTGCCTGAACATCTCAATCAAGTCATACTTTATCAGTGGGTGATCCACCACTCCTATGCCCAGGATCACACATACACCTCTTGTTTCTCTGTTTAATTCTCCCTTTGCTCTAACCTCTGCTGACACCTCATGTGCCCCTCCCCACACTCTCCTTGGTAGCAGCCCAGCCAACATATTCTGCAATCAGGAAACACTTTCTTATTTCAATCAAGGAGTTTCAATTAGTTATTTCAGCGCCCAACCAGTGGGTGCATCAGTAACATGTCTGGGCATTTCTTACTCAGGGGCAACTCCCCTGGCATAGGCAGTACCCGTGACCACCTCATTCTACTTCTACCAGACCTCATCACCTCCACTTCTTTCAGGTGCCAACCCACCTGCCTTCCACAACCCCTGTCGCTGGCATGTGTCCCCTCCCATCTTACAATGGACTCTCCGCAAACCCAACCCTTCAACGCTGTCCTATCCGCCACCCCAGTATCTGAACAATATCATGTACAGCCCCCAATCTTACCATTCCACTCTCTCTCCTCTTCCCTCACATGTACTCTGCCCCCATCCCAGACTCATAACCTCTTTCATGGTCCAACCCATCCTCGCCCCGGCAGTCGCTGCACCGTTTCGAAAGGAGGGCGTTCCAAATTCCTGTCAATTCAAACTTTTTTTATGTTTAAAAAGCTTTATTGAATAGTATGAAAAATATACATAAGGCCAGCCAATATATAGTAAAACTAGTTAAGTAATCGAATACAAAGTACAACCAGCATAACGAACAAAAGCGAAAGCTGTTTATATTTTATAACAGCAATAAGGGCGAAAAAAAAAAAAGAAAATAAAGGGGGTAGGGAAGGAGGGGGAGGGACATATTCATATAAAGGAAGAACGTGTTATATTGCATAATATTAAATGATTATAAAAGATATGCTTAGATTAATTAGAACAACAATGTGCCAACAAGAAGTCAGTGAAAAAAGAACAGAGAAAATAAAACCATTATGGAGGTTTCAAATTTTCAGCACGAATGCAAGAACTTTTTATATTCTTATCTAAATATGTTGTAAGTGGCAACCAGAAGAGATCTCTATTAACAAATGGTTTACAGGAAGAGGCAAAAGCAATATCAAGTCGGTGGTAATGGCATAAATTGTTCCACCAGTGTTGGGTAGAAAGTTTAGACAAATTTTTCCAATTGAGTGTGATTTGTTGAAAAGCTAAAGCCAGCATAAGGTCAAATAGACCATGTTTATGAGCAGGAAGGTTTAGGGACTCTAGTAAAGTACCTAAGAAAAGGGTGGCGTTAGAAAGGGGAAGGTGTATATTAAATATAAGAGAAATATAATACCACATTTTTTTCCAAAAAGCAATGACATTAGGACAAAGGAAGAGAAGGTGTGCTAGATCAGCAGAGGGGGAATCACATGTCCAACAATTCGTGGTAGAGGAATGAGAAAAAGTAGCAATATTAATAGGAGTAAAATATAATCTATGATATAAGAAAAACATAGATTGAGTGACAGAGGCAGATCTAGAAATTTTTAGAGATCGACTCCAGATTTTGTCCCAGAAGGTGATGCTCCAGTCACAGTCCATATCAGATTCCCAGGTCAGCTCCACCCTACTTTTAGGGCGGGCAGGATCGTGGGATAAAATGTGTTTATATATCAGAAAAGCCTTAGGAAGGGTAACAAGAATCTTAAGAAGGGAATTTTCTCCTGAGGTTTGAGGAGTTGAAGGAAGAGAATAGTATATGTCAAGAATGATTGCCATTAGAGTAGAGAATCTAAGCCAAAAGGAACGGGGGCAATTGAAAGTGTATTGGAATTGAGGAAATGAACAAGGGGACGTACCATCAAATAGATCATTGACCCAAGTTATTCCCCGCAATCTCCAGGATTTCCAAAAGAAAGTTCTATTACTGATAGTAATAAGGCGATTATGCCATAAAGGTGAGCATAAAAACGGAGATGTATAGAATTTGTGTTCCAGGGATTTGATATGTGCGAGTGTAGATTTGTGTTTTTGGAGGAAACGTTTCTTTTTTGAGATACAAAGTCTATAAAAAACCTCGAGCAGTAGCTTTAAAGGAGTCCCATATTATATGATATGGAGTATTGGGATCAATATTTAATACAAAAAATTCTTCAGC
Organism: Calotriton arnoldi; assembly: GCA_963921515.1. Classification (NCBI taxonomy): domain Eukaryota; kingdom Metazoa; phylum Chordata; class Amphibia; order Caudata; family Salamandridae; genus Calotriton; species Calotriton arnoldi. The sequence goes on along the minus strand of CAWUFW010000388.1, from coordinate 4,453,226 downwards.
AAAGGAGATAAATGCAGAGGAGAAAAGAGGATCCAACAAAAGGGAATTATTAAAACGCCAGCGAGAGGATCTAGGATGTGGGGGAGCAAATCAAAATCAGTGACAGCCGGAGTATGATCAGAAATAACAATAGGTTCAATTGAAGAAGAGATAAGATTTTGAGATAGAGGCTGTGAAAGAAAAATATAGTCTAAGCGGGAAAGAGAGTTATGAGGAGGAGAGAAAAAGGAAAAGTCAATGGTAGCAGGGTGGGAAAGCCTCCATGCATCAACAAGATGTGCTTGCGAGATGGAGTTAAGAAATTGCTTATGTGATTTATGAGGGATGAAGCGCACTTGGGATTTGCGGTCAATAAAGGGGTCAACAACCTGATTGCAATCGCCACCAAAAATAAAGAGATCATCTTTAAATTGAACACATTTTTGTGTAATTGTAGGCCAAAAGGAATAGTCTGGTTGAGTAGGACCATAAACATTAAAAACAGTCAAAGAAATGTTATTAATAAGCAGTTTGGCTAACAACCATCTACCCTCTGTATCAGTTTCTTGTGATAAGATTTTATATTTCAGTTTTTTAAGACATAGAATAATGACACCATTTTTTTTGACGAAGTGGGGGAGACTAGGACAGAACCAACCCAGCCCTTTTTCAATTTTAAGGCTTCGGGGTCGGTAAGATGGGTTTCTTATAAAAACACCAAGTCAGGATTGTAAGAGGCAAGATGAGATAATATTCTCTGTCTTTTGATTGGATTAATAAAACCTTTCACATTCCAAGAAATAACTCTGAATGAAAAAAAATCAACAATATATACAGAGCAATACATTCAACAATAAGATAATAATGCAAGAAGGAGAAGAAAAAGGAATAAAGGAGAAGAAAACATTGGATTGATGTCAAAGAAAGGAAAAGAGATGAAGCAGTGAGAGATATCAAGGGATCATGTGAAGAAAAAATTATAGAGAGGAAAAGTTGAAGTGACACCAAAAGAAAGAGAAGAAAAGGGAAATTAAAGAGGAAAGAGAAAAAGGGGAAAAAGTAAGAGTAAGAAGAGACAGTACATGCCAAAATGGCGACTGTAATACATACCTTTACAGGGGATGACAAGGGAAAGATGAGAGGCGGCAACGGACAACAAGGACGGCACACTCAACAGAGGGCAACGCACCACACCAGGACATCAATTAAACATAAATAGGAGCGGGAAATGCGGCAGGAACAAGATGGAGACGAAAGAACCTGCAATAAGAATCAAAAGGTCATATAGACAAAAGTATAATGTCACTAGGTAACATGTTTCAATAAGAGAAAATACAAAAGATATGAATAAAGTCAAGTATTCGGGGGAGGACCAGCGATCTCCATCGAAGAAGAAGAATGAGAGTGGATACATTTCCTGAGTTCAGCAGGATCTTCAAATGTAGAAGTTTTGTTCATAAAGGTGACTTTAAATATGCATGGGTGGAATAGGCCATATCGAGCACCCAAAGACCGAAGAGCGGGACGAAGGTCCAGAAATTCTTTGCGTCGTTTAGCAGTGGATGAGGAAACATCTTGAGAGATAAACAATTTTGTACCGAGCCAGTTCAGCTGTTTCATGGATTTAGCTGCGTTTAGAACTTTTAGAAGATCCGTGAATTGCAGAAATAGGAGAATCACTCCACGAGGTTTGGATGGAGCAGATGAGGAAGACAGACGTGGACCCAGTCTGTGAGCTCGTTGAATGTTTAATTTGGTTGTAGCAGGAAGGTTCAAGAGCTGTGGAAGAAATGAAGTAAAGTACATCACCGGGTCGTCGCCCTGCAGTCCCTCAGGAAGACCATATAAACGGAGGTTGTTTCGGCGATTTCTATTTTCAAGGTCCTCAGAAGCTCTCTTTAGTTGCAGGACCTCCTTCTCCAAAGTTGAAATTCTAGAGGATGAATCCTGTATGTCACTGATTTGTTGCTCCACCACAGAAAGGAGGGAATCCATAGATGACCATTTATTATCCAAGGTCTGCAATCGGGAATTTGTTTCCTCAATAAACGGTCTTAAAGCGCGAATTTCCTCCAAAACGATATCCAAAGAGTCAGGAGAGGCATACTTGGGAGGAGAAGGAGGATCCTGTTTAATTCTTTTGATAGTAGACGAAGGTTGTTGGGATTTGGACGCCATGGTCGGTAGAGCTGAAGGACGTGAGAGCGCAGTTAGCGAAAATTCCTCAGAAGGCTGAGAGGAATTATTAGTAGATGAAGGGAAAGTAGTAGAAGACACTGGATCACTGGATTTAGACTTTTTGGAGGAGTGAAGTAACTTTTTGCTTCTTCCCATGAAAGAGTACGGCCAGAGACCAATGTGTGTCTTAGGGCAAGAAAAAAAAAATTTGGGACGTAAATTATTGCCCAAAAGTCTAATAATGTTGTATTTAACTGGACCTTCCAATGTAAGGATACAGCTCAGTCAGGGGTAATGCGACAAAAGTAGTGAAGAATTATCAAAAATGACAGTCCAGGGTGCATTCCATTCAGAATTTGAAGTAAAACCATGCAAGGTATAAAACAAAATGGCGGCTGCAAAGCCACTAAACAGTCACCTGAAGGAGAAATAATTTATGCCAGAGAAATGGTGATCAGCAAAGACATCCTCCAATAGAGTAGGTATTCCGCCTCAGGAATACATCTGTGAAGTGCAGAAAACGGCGTCAGAACCGCCGAAATCGGAGCCGCGATGTCCGGCGTACCGCGGAGCTCCGCAACTAGGTGGCCATCTTAGGTCGCGGTGCGCGCGACTCCCGTCAATTCAAACTTTAATGTGCTGATCCTTTTCACAGCATTGCCAACACCTCAGTTCCCTTTACCCTAGCTCTATAGACATGCACACAGAGCCATTGCCCCCTCTTCTGTTCCTGCTGAACCTTGGTATCCATGCCCACTCCTGCCAGGACACTCCTGTCTCCCACTTCAGCCACACTGCTCGCCCTTTGCTTTTTTGGTCTGTTTTGATCTTTCCTGTCCACATACATACCCATTCCTCATGGATCCCCATTTCCATGACCTTCCTTTCTTCCTATCAGTACAGACACTCTGAAGGCCCCAAAAGGGGCCCCCAAAAGGGAGAGGAGTTGGCCTAACGGCTAGGGCGGTCGCCCTCGAATCTGGGGAACTGGGTTGGAGTCTCGGCAATGACGCTGAACATCCTGTGATTCTGGGCAAATCACTTAATCTCCCCGTGCCTAACAAAAATGAATGTGTCCTCATGTAATGCAACTGGTGCTATGTAAAGCGCTCTGATACCCCATTTGGGTCAAGTTCACGCTATATAAAACTCTGTAAAATAAATAAATAAAAATTAAAAATAAAGCCTCACCAGGAGAGCACACCCTTCCCACACACATCCCTACACTTCACAATACCATCAGAGTTAGTGCTTCCGCCTTCCTGTGGCTCCCTTTCAACCTTGCCCTACCTTCTAACATCCTCTTGTGCATTTCTCCCCCTAGGGAAGGAGTTGGAAAGAAAATCATCCCGGGCACCAAACTAAAAGTGCCCTCATTAGCGAACCAGATAACTCAAAAAGTGAGCCGCATTCTGCAAACCGGGACAATTTTAAAATTGTAAAGCCAAACTTTTTAGGTGTTTTGCAAGTATGAGAGCCTGCATGGATTTGTGCTTGCTCCAGGCAATGTTTGTGGCAGTTTCAAGGGAATCAACAGTAAAAACTGGCCCACCTGACCATAAACTAGGCCCAGAAACCTACAAAAACCTGCCTCTCCCACTGACCTGTCAGAGTAGCCCTTCGGGCACTGCCTTATTGCCCTATAGGCCAGTCCGACCCTGTCTCCCCCCACCGACTCCTAACACCAAACATCTTTCCAAACAACTGCACTGCCGCCAATGTTCCTACAACGGTGGACAGGGCAAACCTTTTGTTTACCAAACATAATAGGCATCTTTCAGTGTCCTCTTTCCTCTTCGTCATTCCCCATTCATCCCTCCCCCTACACTCTCTTCCCCCACACATGCTTCTGTGATGCTGCTCCATAAGAACCCAACGCTGAAGGAGCCAGTGATGCTCAGGTTCTGAGCCATGAGATGCCCAACGTCCACAGCTTCTTCAAGCCTGTGGGTTGCTGCCTCCGGGGCCAGTCCATGGAATCTCAGCCACTGTGAATGAGACATTGCATGAGCCACACTGCACTCTGAAAGAGACGTTGCATGAGCCACGCTGCACTCTGAAAGAGACATTGCATGAGCCCCACTGCACTCTGATGAGACGTTGCATGAGCCACACTGCACTCTGAAAGAGACGTTGCATGAGCCCTACTGCACTCTGAATGAGACGTTGCATGAGCCACACTGCACTCTGAATGAGATGTTGCATGAGCCACACTGCACTCTGAAAGAGACGTTGCATGAGCCACGCTGCACTCTGAAAGAGACATTGTATGAGCCCCACTGAACTCTGATGAGACGTTGCATGAGCCACACTACACTCTGATGAGATGTTGCATGAGCCCCACTGCACTCTGAATGAGACGTTGCATGAGCCACACTACACTCTGAATGAGATGTTGCATGAGCCACGCTGCACTCTGAATGAGATGTTGCATGAGCCACACTGCACTCTGAATGAGATGTTGCATGAGCCACGCTGCACTCTGAATGAGACATAGAATGAGCCACACTGCACTCTGAATACAACGTTGCATGAACCACACTGCACTCTGAATGAGACATTGCATGAGCCACACTGCACTCTGAATGAGCCGTTGTATGAGCCACACTGCACTCTGAATGAGACGTTGCATGAGTCACACTGCACTCTGAATAAGACGTTGCATGAGCCACGCTGCACTGTGAATAAGACGTTGCATGAGCCACGCTGCACTCTGAATGAGACGCTGCATGAGCCACACTGCACTCTGAATGAGATGTTGCATGAGCCACACTGCACTCTGAATGAGATGTTGCATGAGCCACGCTGCACTCTGAATGAGACGTGCATGAGCCACACTGCACTCTGAATGAGATGTTGCATGATCCACGCTGCACTCTGAATGAGACATAGAATGAGCCACACTGCACTCTGAATACAACGTTGCATGAGCCACACTGCACTCTGAATGAGACATTGCATGAGCCACACTGCACTCTGAATGAGCTGTTGCATGAGCCACACTGCACTCTGAATGAGCTGTTTCATGAGCCACACTGCACTCTGAATGAGACGTTGCATAAGCCACACTGCACTCTGAATGAGATGTTGCATGAGCCAGGCTGCACTCTTAATGAGACGTTCCATGAACCATGCTGCACTGTGAATAAGACGTTGCATGAGCCACACTGCACTCTGAATGAGACGTTGCATGAGCCACACTGCACTCTGAATGAGACGTTGCATGAGCCACACTGCACTCTGAATGAGATGTTGCATGAGCCAGGCTGCACTCTTAATGAGACATTCCATGAGCCACGCTACACTCTGAATGAGCCGTTGCATGAGCCTCACTGCACTCTGAATGAGACTTTGCATGAGCCACACTGCACTCTGAATGAGACATTGCATGAGCCACGCAGCACTCTGAATGAGACTTTGCATGAACCACACTGCACTCTGATGAGACATTGCATGAGCCACACTGCTGTCAGACCTGGCACATGTTTCGCTTGCAGGACAATGTTCATTATCCTGCACCACCACACTTCTCTCGTTAGCTTCCTCGCTGACAGTTTGTTCAGAATGAGCACCACTGTTCTGATATCAACCTAGAACATCCCTTGACTTTTGCTAAACTTGTGTCCCACGGTACTAAGGCCACTAAAACTGGAAAACATGCTAGGAAATCTATGCTGTGTCTTCTTTACAACCATTCTTCCGGCCAACTCTCATTACATTAGGCGTCATTCCGGTACCCTTCTTCCGACCATCTTTCAGTACACAAGGCACCATTCCGGTATCCTTCTTCAGGCCATATGTCAGTACCCCAGGCACCATTCCAGTACCCTTCTTCCGGCTGTCTGTCATTACACCAGGCACCATTCCAGTACCATTCTTCTGGTCATCTGTCATTACACCAGGCACCATTCCAGTACCCTTCTTCCGGCCATCTGTCATTACACCAGGCACTTTTCCAGTACCCTTCTTCTGGCCATCTGTCATTACACCAGGCACCCTTCCGGTACCCTTTTTCCGGCCATCTGTCAGTACACCTGGTGCCATTCCGGTACCCTTCTTCCGGCCATCTACAGTACACCAGGCACCATTCCAGTACCCTTCTTCCGGCGGTCTGTCATTACACCAGGCACCATTCCGGTACCCTTCTTCCGGCCATCTACAGTACACCAGGTGCCATTCCGGTATCCTTCTTCCAGCCATTTATCAGTATACCAAGCGCCATTCCATTACCCTTCTTCCGGCCATCTGTCAGTATACCAGGCGCCATTCCGGTACCCTTCTTCCAACCATCTGTCAGTGCACCAGTCGCTTTTGCAGTACCCTTCTTCCGGCCATCTGTCAGTGCACCAGTCTCTTTTGCAGTACCATTCTTCTGGCCATCTGTCATTACACCAGGCACCATTCCAGTACCCTTCTTCCGGCCATCTGTCATTACACCAGGCACCATTCCAGTACCCTTCTTCTGGCCATCTGTCAGTACACCAGGCACCTTTCAGGTACCCTTCTTCTGGCCATCTGTCAGTACACCGGGCACCCTTCTGGTGCCATTCTTCTGGCCATCTGTCAGTACACCAGGCACCCTTCTGGTACCATTCTTCCCGCCATCTGTCAGTACACCGGGCACCCTTCTGGTGCCATTCTTCTGGCCATCTGTCAGTACACCAGTCACTTTTGCAGTACCATTCTTCTGCCCATCTGTCAGTACACCAGCCACCATTCCAGTACCATTCTTCTGCCCATCTGTCAGTACACTAGCCACCATTCCAGTACCATTCTTCCAGCCATCTGTCAGTACACCAGCAGCTATTCCAGTGCCATTCTTCCAGCCATCTGTCAGTACACTAGCCGCCATTCCAGTACCATTCTTCCAGCCATCTGTCAGTACACCAGCAGCTATTCCAGTGCCATTCTTCCAGCCATCTGTCAGTACACTAGCCGCCATTCCAGTACCATTCTTCCAGCCATCTGTCAGTACACCAGCAGCTATTCCAGTGCCATTCTTCCCGCCATCTGTAAGTACACCGGGCACCCTTCCGGTACCATTCTTCTGGCCATCTGTCAGTACCATTCTTCTGCCCATCTGTCAGTACACTAGCCGCCATTCCAGTACCATTCTTCTGCCCATCTGTCAGTACACTAGCCGCCATTCCAGTACCATTCTTCTGCCCATCTGTCAGTACACTAGCCGCCATTCCAGTACCATTCTTCTGGCCATCTGTCAGTGCACCAGCAGCTATTCCAGTGCCATTCTTCCCGCCATCTGTCAGTGCACCAGCAGCTATTCCAGTGCCATTCTTCCCGCCACCTGTCAGTGCACCAGCAGCTATTCCAGTGCCATTCTTCCCGCCATCTGTCAGTGCACCAGCAGCTATTCCAGTGCCATTCTTCCAGCCATCTGTCAGTGCACCAGCAGCTATTCCAGTATCATTCTTCCAGCCATCTGTCAGTACACCAGCAGCTATTCCAGTGCCATTCTTCTGCCCATCTGTCAGTACACTAGCCGCCATTCCAGTGCCATTCTTCCCGCCATCTGTCAGTGCACGAGGCACCATTCCAGTACCATTCTTCCAGCCATCTGTCAGTACACCAGCAGCTATTCCAGTGCCATTCTTCTGGCCATCTGTCAGTGCACCAGCAGCTATTCCAGTGCCATTCTTCCAGCCATCTGTCAGTGCACCAGCAGCTATTCCAGTACCATTCTTCCCGCCATCTGTCAGTGCACGAGGCACCATTCCAGTACCATTCTTCCAGCCATCTGTCAGTACACCAGCAGCTATTCCAGTGCCATTCTTCCAGCCATCTGTCAGTGCACCGGGCACCCTTCTGGTGCCATTCTTCTGGCCATCTGTCAGTGCACCAGCAGCTATTCCAGTGCCATTCTTCTGGCCATCTGTCAGTACACCAGCAGCTATTCCAGTGCCATTCTTCTGGCCATCTGTCAGTGCACGAGGCACTTTTTCAGTATAGGCCAAAACCTGCCAATTACACTACATCCAAACTCACCCGAAACTGCCAACATCTCATTCCCTGGTCCAACCGCATGATCCTTCGATTGCAAACATCCAAAGATCTCTCCAACATCTGTAAATCTTCTCTTGTCCATTTGCTCACCCGTGCTGTGTGGTGGGATAATGTGCTCTTTTAGTCACACCTGTCAATCTTAGGTGGAACACTCCACCAGCCATCACCACTTTACAAGCAAAGTGTACATGCCTCAACTGCTGTGCGCTTTCTTCAATTTACATTTTTTCAATTCCTGTATCAGCTCTCTCAATTTTCTTAACTCGTTGTGCGGCCATTTGCTTTCCATTTTTCTGAATCCAAGTGTCCCTAAAAAACCTAGGGCCTGAATGACAAAACTAAACTTAGACCAAAGGTCTAACTTTAGTAGTAGTAAAGTTAGACTTTTTAGTCTAAGTTAGACTTTTGGTCTAAGTTTACCTTTGTGAATCAGGCCCCTAGCGCCTTAGTTGGTCCTTCTTCTTTTGGGTGCTCCAAACTCCACAGCCATTCTCAAAAACTCCTGCAACATTCTTCCGCATCAACTTTGTCTGTCATCCTCCCTCACAAACAAAAGTCTCATTCCCCCTGGCGTACAGTGCCAAGAAGCTGGGTTTTCAAGCACTTGTCATTCTTTCAGAGAAGACACCCTTTAGAGCCCACCGTCCAAATGTGCAGAGCAACAGTAGCCAATGGATGCCCGCTCCAGCATTATTGGCCCGAGCCGACGGCTAGTAAAGCCCTTGTAAGAGACAGTGATTGGAAGTAAGGAGTGCTGACTCAAAACTGAGCACCCCACTAGGACCTTCGTAAGGAATGCGCAGCCTTCCACAAATCCATTCAGCAACATGTGTGCTCTCTCTCTGGCTGGGTAGTGTGCCAGGCATTTCTTCAATGCCCCTGTTCTAACCAGAGTACTGGGTTTTCTGTAACCCCCCCTCTTCTCCTTTGCAAACAGTCCCACTTCCATTTGTGTTTGCTGTGCACTGAAATACTTGTCTCTTCATGAACATTTTCAGCATTTGCGCTTAAATTTACAATATTATTAAGGTCCTTTTGTTTTTGGACCAACATCCTCCGTGTAGTAACCTCCCTTTTCTGTATGACCCCTCCCCCCCCCTTCTTGGGTGGGATGCCTTGGAAAGGGAGGCTAGAGTGCGCTCACCCGGTGCTCAAGTGCTGTGTGTCTTTCTTTGTTGGGACTCTTGGCCTCTTTAGCAATTCTCTTTCCCCCTCTGTTTAGCCTTCCTTTGCCTTGATTTCTCTGTGTGAATTTGTAACTATTTCCAGTGGCGCAGCAAGGTCAGGTGGTACCCGGTGCGGAAGAGTTCTCGTCACCCCCGGCTTAATGTACAAATACAAACAAATAGCATCATAACGTTTACGTTACTTACCAAACTCAATATCGTAGAGACGAGGATGATCACAACGAATCAATGACCTAAAAAATTTAACAAAAATAAATTCAGCGCGGCACTTATAAGCTTCAGTAATAATGCACAACTAACTCAACAGAATGACGTGGGGTGACTGACCGGCACGGCAGCGGATAGGATTGGTTGCGGGTTGAGTGATGATGAGTCACCGGTTGTTTACGTCTCGCTCGAGTACAAACTGCAGAGACAGACTTCGGCGGAAAGAAACACCCCCTGCCCTTCCGTATCCATGCTCTCTCCACTGCAGAGCGTTGAGTTCAGCCGCGTTTCGTTGCGTTTGTTGACTGAACTAAAAAGTTTCAATACATATTATATTGACTTGTTGATGTTAATTAATTGTCAGACAAAGTTATTAAACTCGTTTTAAATAATATTAAAAAATTTTTTTTTTAAAGTGTCGTGAGCCCCCCCAATTTTTTTTTATTTTAAAAGCATATTTTTGCCATTTTGTCACCCCCCTCAGTGATGACACCCGGGGCGGCCCGCACCCACCGCACCCCCCTTCCTACGCCACTGACTATTTCCAAGTTTTCTTTTGCCCAAATGTTTTCTTTTGCAGTTTGCATCAGGTGCTATCCTAATGGTCTTCTTAAACCTATATATGCAAAATATACATCATTATTTTTGCCGATATTTGCAAATGAGAAGTCGATCCTATTTGGTAATGTATAGGAATGATAGCGTGATAAAAAATGGGAATTGTTGTTTTATTGCAACAGGGTTGGGCTTTAGCAGATAACATTTAATTGAGAGCTGTTGCATATTCACGATGGAATGGAACGCGTGTAAAATAATTGTTGAGTTTTTGTGTTGAGAATTATTGTACTTTGCACTTTAATGGAGAAACATCTCTGAATTAATTGAAAGGTTGAAGTGACTTTATAGTTAGGGGTTGTAATAATATAAAAATAAGTGTTTAGAGAGCAAACAACCACTGAAATTCACCAGTTATAGTTTACTGACCCACCTATTAGGTGCGCCCTCGCAATGCACTGCTTATGACCTCACAGGTTACATCACTCATGACATGTTAAATGACATCATTGATGAAATCACTGATGACATCACAAATGACATCATTGATGACATCACTGATTGCATCACTGGTGATACCATCCAAGCTCCTGCTCTTCAAATAGAAACAGTGTAGTACCAGAGGCTAGTCTCTTTCAGTGAGTGAAGGTTGTATGGTGCACACTTTAGGTACCGTGAAGTGTTGAGTGCGAGCAGTACTTCATTCAAGCAAGGTACAGACTGATCACAACTAGTGTGAGGTGCACACTTACATTCCCATTAGTTTGTGCCTTAAATCATCTCCAGAAACACTAAAGCTTCTCCTTACAATACATTATTCAGCTGTGGATTTCTGAGTACACGCTCATGTCATTTAGTGCTATAGACAATTTCTACAAAAACTGGAGATTTATAAAATACAGATATTTATTTCCAAATGTTCGGTAAGTATTCTGGGACATTATACATTGTTTTTCGGATGTATAATCTATGGGTGACTCACTTACAGACGGTTCAAGGCAGTAGGATTGCGAGCTTTATTAAAATGGTGCAACCATTCTTCTCATTTCAGGAGTATACGTAGAGTAGTTTTACATACTAAGGACGCGTGTCCATAGGGCCTGTAGTGCACGTCTTACCACTGGCTCGTGTACAGAAGTGAAGCCGTTCTCTTTGTCAGAGTTCTACGTCAGTTCGGGGATTTAACATGCACATCTCATTAAAGTAAATAATATCCAAACAGTGTTTTTGAAGGTAATCAAGGGTTAATAAGTTGTTGATCTCATTAATGTCCTAAGAGCCTTTACATTTCTTACGCGCCTCATTACCAGTAAAACAGAGTGTAACACCTACATAAAGTGGGTGAATTCACAGATATGCATCATCTTCTCGTTCTGCTTGTTGTGAAAGGATAGTTCCGTTCGCACTACAAATGTTATGGAACATTGGTGATGTATGCGCCTGGCAGAACACCTCCCAGGATGAAAAGCTGACAGCAAACTGTTATCTATGTTGGATGATGTCATCTGTGATGTCATAAATGACGTCATTTGAGATCAGTGATATCATCAACAACGTCATTTAACATGTCATGAGTGAAGTAATTGGTGAAGTCATAAGCAGTGCCTGGTGGGGGCACAACCATCTATACCTCGTGAATTTCAGTGTTTTTTAAGCCTTAGGTTTTATTTTGGTATAACACCTCACTATAACCTTTGTTTGTTTCAGTGAAATTCTAGGGTTTTCAAAAGGCGTAACAGTACAGATTAAAACATGATGGATATAACACAAATTGACAGTTGATTCTTAAGATCATGTGAGGTTAAAATACAAATGATTCAATACAATCAGCAAATTTGAAGATTACACTTGTGATTGTCCATGTGACCAAATTATGATTTCACCTTTTTTTAGGTCTCGCCCTGAAAGCCAGCGCTTCAGCGCTGGCTCTGGGCGAGACATTTTGTAGTGTGGGCTTCAGAAATGCGACCACAACTTTTGGCTGGCCTAGAGCATGCGAGAACGCGCACAGTAACGCGCTTTCCTCGCATGCTCCATGCCATCTGGCTTTCCTCTTTATTGCTCCTCCCCTCCCCCACCACAGAGCGCGTCCTAGCGGCCGCGCGGCCGTGTCACTTTCACGGCCGCGCGTCACTTGCTCTCCGGCTGCTCCCCCTCCCCCACCACAGCGCGGCCAATGCTTGTTTTCTTGTTGTGGCGTGCGAGGGCAAACATTAACTAAAAAATATAGCCTGGTCCAGAGTGCTCTCATGAATGCAAAGCGAGACCTCCGTTGCCAAGAAGGACTATTTTAGAAATGCATCTTTCAGCGATGCTCAATCTGTGGGCACTGAGTCGAAGTCAGCTTTAGGAAACAGCAGCTCATGGGGCAGGCGTGCCTGGTTGGCTTTCGAAGAACTTAAGAAGTGCAGCATTATTGCTGATACCTTATTAGCACACAATAAAATAATACGCTCTATTTGAGTTGCGTTTCGTACTCCTTGGCTGTGTTTTGTTCTTGTTATTTTTACATCACGAACAATGGTGAAGGGTTATATGAAAAGCATTGACGTCCTGCAAAATACTACCCTACTCTAAACCCTAAATTATTGCTTCAACTTCTACGATGGTGAATAGGGGGTTACAAGTTACAAATATGTCGGAATCCCATTTGTTTAGGGGATTGTGGCCTAAAGATGTGGTAGGTGTGAGTTATCGTTTTTACAAAACTGTGATCTTGCGCAAATACTATTTATTGCCGTGCCTCAGATTTTTGGACTGGCAAAACAACGAGCCACTGAATCTTACTTTCTCACAGTGAAACTGTACTTTTTCTGACTTTATTTTTAGAGTTTGAGATTGGAACAGTTCTGCCAATCTATGGGGTGTATGTTATTATTTATAGGCGATACCCTGTGAGAGTGTTTAGCGTGCCGAATACAAAGGAACGTGAGGGACAGTACCATGTCATGCACACTTTTGTAAACTGTATAACCCGCTGCTCCTCTATGTGTCACCAGACCCCTTCCTTCCACACCAACACCTGAGGCACTCATTCTAATTAGCGTTTCCGCACAACCTTATTTATATTTTCAAAACGTTTATGCACTATCTAGTTATGTCCCTCCTCAGCGTCTGTATGCCTTTGAATGTGTGTATATTTTAATTGGGGACTGTTTGCTAAGGAATGCAAAGCGCGCATAAAAGCTATTTTACTGTAACTTGTTTAGCGGACTCTGTTTTAATGTTAGCATCGAGGTTTAAACCGTGGGTTTAAAAAGAAAGCAGTGTTAGGAAGAGTATTTTGGTAAACTTTTTAGAAAACAAACTATTACAGCGTAAAAACAATAAAATCTCTCGGACTCTGTTTTTACGCAGGTACAAACTTGCCAGAATTTTTAAAACATCACCCCTAAGTGAAACTGCATCAAAGCCACATTTGCATCTCCTTCCGCTAATAACGATCTTTACAAGGTGCAAAAGTTTCTCTTTATTGTGCCAGGCAGAGTCCCATTTAACCACATTGCGTAACTATTGGAACGTTTCACACCACTACAGACTTGATGGCGGCTACACTTGGTAGTCTTTTGGAAGCAATTTGAGTCGAGTTTCTTGTTTTTTTATGGGACTTCCCGGTGGGCGCCCTTTTCCTTTTGCTCTGACAGTTATACTGAATCTAGAGGAAAAGTAACTTTGAGAATTGTGCGGAGAGCTCCACCTTGTAAAACTAATACTAGATAGAAATCTTTCTCTCCTTTTACGGGTGTCTTTTGTTGCTGTTTTTACATCACTGACAATAGTGAAGGATTCTACATCAAGCGCATTGTCGTCCTTCAAACCACTACCCTACCCAGAACCCAAAATGATTGCTTAGACCTTGTACGCTGTTGAAAATGGGTTTACAAGTTACTAATATGTAGAATTTCCATTTCTTTATGGAATTGTGGCCAGAAGAATTGGAAGGTGTGATCTTGCACAAATCCGCAATTATTACAGTGCTGATGTATAAGGATAAAAAATTACATTGACAATAACGTTTTTTCAAAATAATGGCCCTATTGACAAATGCCACAATGCTTCTGTGTCACTCATTACTATTAGTGCTATTTCACGTAAAGCAATAACTGCAGGTCAAACTGACCATCACACACTTCCAACTCTCTCCAAAGTGGCCACTCCAAGCATTCATAAATACACTCACTCTCTCTGCACTTCCTCCAGTCTTGGCTTAAAACATCTCACAAAAATACATTTTCATTCTCATCCTACAAAATAACTGCATAACTAACTCTACCACTGTCACTCAATACATCACTAATTCTCTCAATAACTAACTAACTGAATACCTCTCTCATTCTCACTAAATAAATAAATAACTCTATCACTCTCATTAACTTAACTAACTCACACGATCTCAATAACGCAGTCACTGACTCTATCACTCAAACTAATTCTATAAGTCACTCACTCTCACTAACTAACTAACTCTCTCATTCTAACTCACTGGCTCTCTCACTCTCAATATATAACTAACTAACTTTCTTACTCTCTTTCACTAACTAACTCTCTCACTCTCACTAACTAACTGTCTCTCTATAACACTAACAGACTCTCTCACTACCTCACTCACTCTATCACTCTCACTAACTAACTAACTCTCTCACTCACTAAATAACAGGCGAACTCACTCACTTTCTCACTACCTAAATAACTAACTCTCTCACACAATCACTAACTCTCACACTCTCAAAGTAAACAACTAACTGACTGTCACTCTCAGTAACTAACAAAGTCTCTCACACTCATTAACTAACTAACTCTCACTCGAACTAAATAATTAACTATCTCAGTCTCACAAACTAAAGAACTAACAAACTCTCACTCAGAAAAACTAGCATCCTCTCTCACTAACTAATTCACTCTCTCACTCTCGCTAACTAACTCTCTCACTCTCGCTAACTAACTCTCTCACTCACTCACTAACTAAATAACTAACTCTCTCACGAACTAAGAAACTAAATAACTCTCTCACTTTCTCACACTAACTAACTAACTCTATCACTCACTAACTAAATCTCTCACTAACTAACTTACTCTCACTCTCTCAATAACAAAAAAACTCTCACACTAACTAACAAACTAACCTTCACCCTCCTATTATTTAAGCCCACCCCATATAAAAAAACATATTCACTATCACTAATTCACTTACTCTCTCCCTCTCACTAAGTCTCTCATTCAAACTCACTAACGCTCACTCTCAATAAATAACTAACTAACTTTATAACCCTCTTTCACTAACAGACTCTCTCACACTCCCTAACTAACTAAATCACTATCAAACACAAACAAACTCTCTCACTAACTCACTGCTGACTCTCTCACTCACTAACTAACTATCTCACTCAAGCACACTCACTAACTACATGGCTAACTCACTCACTTTCTCACAAACGAAGTAACTAACTCTCTCACACAATCACTAACTAACTCTCTCACTCTCAAACTAAATAACAAACTAACTCTCTCACTTTCACTAACTAACTCTCTCACTCTCACTAACTAACTCTCAATCTAACTAACTAAATACCTATCTCACTCTCACAAACTAAATAACTAGTTGCTCTGTCTACTTTCTAATATTTATAAACACACAGCTTCTGTGCTGCATAGCTAACCACTTATATGGTCCCAAAGGCGAGACCTATTGGCTATGCCAATGCTTGTTTAGGTTGAGCCTAGAGCAGCGCATGCGCTGCTTGCTCGACTTTTAGTAAGGGGGTTTTCAAAGTGCTCCCAGAGGCTTTTGGTGGCTTAAAGCTTGCGTGCACGTGAGCGTGCACGTGCGCAGCCGCCATCTGTCTTTTCTCTGTCACGGGTAATTAAGTGTATTGCGATCGCGATCACGATCACTTTAACTTTCGACGCCCGCGCGGCCAATGCTTTTCGCGCGCGCTTCTTTAGTCGATCCCGTGGGAGCTCAGACATCTTCCTCCAACGGGCAATGTTTTCATAGGCTATGTTAGCAGGTTATTCCAACAGTGCTTTGAATCGATGACGAGCTCCGTCAGAAATATGTACTACTGCGTGCGGGTTGTGTTTCCTGAATCAAGCGTGAAAAGGCAATTGTTTTCATTCCTTGCTTGTTTTTCTTTACGATGCTAATTATAGTGCGGCAATCTGCGGTACTTGACAGGAGAGCAGAGGGCTCTTCAACCTTTTCAAATTCCTGGCAATTGAGAGCAGTCCGTGTTACATGCTTTAGTGTGCAGTTATTTTGAACACTCGCCATACATCAGTTTTAAGTACGGGGTTTTCCAATCAACGGGAGGGCTGAATAACTCATGAAGTCGGCATCTGCACGTATCTAGATTTTCCCATGTTAATTTTTATTTTACAATGATATTCCACTCAGAGGACTTGTGTTCCCATGATGGCAGTGGCATATTTTACCGCGATGGGCATTCGATATAAATGTGTCTGTACCTATTAATCTCTGCACAAAAGTGCACTGAAACGCAATGCTTTTCAGCAGTCCTTAATTTGTAAATGAATAGGTGGAGGCTCCCAAAGTTTTGCTCCAAAGCCCGCGGCCAGTGCTATCGAAGGAATATCACAGTTGCCGAATATCATGGCTGCTTAGTCTGGATTCCGACTCATGCGTTTTTTTCCCACTACCAGAAACTTCAAATTTGCGGGTTCTTTTTCATCCATGCTTTCTCTAGTTTTCACTTTTACTCTATCTTTCTATTTCTCCTCCTTTCTCCCATTTGTGTCTTTCTTTCTCTGGTCAAAGTCTGATGAGGAAAAATAAGTTGGTGCCCAATAATGAGTGCCAGTGGGCCCCATCTGCAACCACTAGCACAAATTATGCACTGCTTGAAGGTGCATTGGCGCAGCTGTCTGAGACTTGAGAATCCGACTGCACCCCAATTGTCGCTGTAGATCAATTCCATTACATTGCATAGCACTTAGTTTTTCTGTATAAAGTACTTTCTTTTTAAATAAAAGATAAACACAGGCGTTAACATTAGGCTAATGTGTCTGTTGGTTGCCTGTTGATTTCTGAGCTCTTGCCCCACACACTACATGCCTGAAAAGTCTGTAACTGCTCACCCTCATTACCCTGAGAGTGAAGTGCTAAAATGGCTGTACTTGGCTCAACTTGTACAGACCGAAGAACGAATATCAGATGTTACAATGCGGTTCTTTACCCAGCATGCCTTTACCCAGTGAGCATTACAATCTATTCACCTTTACAATGCGCTGCAATACCATGCAGGGCTTTATAACACATGCCTTTACCCCACTGGGCCAGAGGATAATCGGGGGTCCCAAAATGCAATTTTCCCATGCAATTTCCATAACGATTTTTGAACAGCGATACAGAGAAATCGGCTGAACATAATAACACCAAATTTTGGAGAAAATAAGCTATTTACAGAGAAAGTGTGCCTTTTATGATTTGGTGTAAATCTATTAATCCTTTTTGGAGATATGAAGGTTAAAAAAATAGAGCTATGTGTGCGGTAAGTCCCTCTGGAGTCCAGCGGTACCTCAAATAAACAAGCATTGGCATAGCCAATAGGTCTCGCCTTTGGGACCTTATAAGTATTTAGTTATGCAGCACAATATCCTTACTGCAACAACAATAACTGTTGCTTGGCTAAACACTTATAAGGTCCCAAAGGCGAGACCTATTGGCTATGCCAATGCTTGTCTTCCTAGGAGTCTTCGAGTAAGCAGTGAGCCACTCCCATGTGCTGCCCTTAGATATACAGGATGCATGATATAAGGTGAAGAGGAGGGTAGGTAGAAAGAGAGTTGGAGTTGTAAGTCGTAAAATAAAGATGTGTAATACGTTCGCGAGTTAATCCTAAAATACTCTAGATTTCCCGTACGACTGTTGCAGCCGTAAAACTATCAACGGGTGCAACTCTTGATATGTTTTTGCAATACCACTATGGGAGAGGGCATGCTTAATGCAAGGGAAGAAACGGAAGAGGCCAGCAGACCACTGAAAATACACTGGGGCAGATTTACAAGCCCCTTGCGCCACTTTTGCGTCACTTTTCCCATGTTAAAAGTGACGCAAAAGTGGCGCAAGGGGCTTGTAAATCTGCCCCACAGGGTGTAAAGTGCAGGTGCGTTTGCCCTCGAGCATAAACTCTTCAACAACTGCCACAGATAAGGGGGTCCGTCTAGTGACATTTAAAGGGCATCAGGGGAAAAAGGGCTTTCATAGAGACGTCAAATTAGTAATTACAAATTAAAAGCCCCAGTTAAAGTGTGACTGCTTTTGTGCTACCCACGGTAGAAGCCCTGCAGACAGACTGCGCAAGATCACTGTGTTCAGGTGGAAGATGCAGGCTAGTTTCATAAAAGTGCTTCAAAAAAGGCCATGGATTGCATTTGAGGACAGAGTGCAAGTAACATAAAGTGCATACGTGCGCGGACAGCTTTGACGCTCAATTAAACAGTTTCATAAAGACTTTAGGAAATGCTAAGCCGGGGCTAGTATCTTTCTTGGAAAGCATTTGAAGTCCGCCCATCCTCGCCTCTGTCGCCAAGAGTTGGCTCCCAGTGAACATGGCTGCTCAGAGCTCCGAGAACGGCGGGGCCGGCATCGGCCACGCCAAAAGTATGGCGGTCGTGCCGGCCCCCTCCTTCGACCACAGAGGCAAGCCTGTCGCGCACCTTGGTGACGCGACAGGCGCGCCTCACAAGCAATTGGTCCCGGGTCCTGGGCGTGCCCTGGAAGTGATTGGAATCACTTCTGGGTCACGCGATGGGATAGCGCCAGACCGGTTAGAACCGGTCTGGCATGGAAACCCAGTTAAAAGGCTGGGGAGCGCAGGAGTATGTCTCTTCGCTCCCCGCTCCCCAGCCTGCCACACCAGCCTCGCTAGGAGGCTGTCATTTCGATTTTTATTTCTATTTTCAGGTATCGAGGTAGCGGAGGACCGTGGGGCCAGGCGTGGTTCCTGGAAAGACAGGCTTTGGGGCCCTGAACAACCGGCAGCAATCGGCAGCAATCGGTGGCTGCGACCGGCGCGACTGGAGTCTCGTTTCTTCTGTGTTCCTACGCAGGCGGCATCCCGGCAGGGCAGCAGCGGACGGCAGGTACCCGGTTGAGGTGGCGCTCGACTAGCGAAGGCGCGCACCCTTCCGGTATTCATCAGTGCAAGTTAGGGATATTGACTTTGGTCCTGCTGAACCGGGTTAGAGCCGCGTTCGAGTCCCTCTGTGGTCAGGCTGTTTTTAAAAGCTGGTAGTGCTAAATATTGTTTAACGGATATCCAGCAGCCTCGTGGGACTCTTGTGCTATTTGTTTGGCATCCTCTCGGTGGGGCAGTTGTGCTATACCGCAGTTACACGGTTGAGGTGGCGCTCGATTAGCGAAGGCGCTCACCCTTCCGGTAATCGTCAATCCCTTAGTAATATTAGCTCTGTGGTGTAGTTGTGGGGTACAGGAATCGTGTTACTGTCTCCTTTGCGGTAAGCCCCGAACCGAGCGCTGTAGAGCCTCCTAAGCGCAATAGCCGTGATTTAGCGTCCAGGCACGGTATCAGCCACTGATAAAGAGGGCATATATATATATCTGCGTTTACAGACATGGCTGGGAAGGCAAAGAGGGGTGACAAGCACTCTCGTATGGAGAGCTTTATGGAGGCAATGCTCAAAAAGGTGGACGAGTTGGGGCAGGGTCTCGCTGATCTCAGGGAGAGGGTAGATGCGCAAGGGGGGACGGAAGAGAGAGAAGAGAGGGCCAGGCGCAGCATGGTGCCCCCAAGGTCGGCTTTTCCTCCCCTCCCTAAAAGGGTTAGGACTAAGAAGGGGGGGCGGATGGAACCAAGGTTACCATTGGCCCCGACCCTGTTTTACCTCCAGAGGATGTCCCGCCCGCAGAACATGTACCAGTTCCGCCAGTTGCCCCAGTGCCAGTCCCTGCGCCTGTCCCTGTGCCAGCTCCCCAGCCCCCAATTACCCCGGTGTCAGTCCCCCAGCCCGGGGAAGGGCCCGGACCATCAGGAGATAGCCCACAGCTGCCGGTGTTTCCTACTACGGGGGGGAGGGGATTCCACAGGAAGTAGTGTCCCATTTAGCAGCAATCCTTCCTTGGTTGGGGAAGGCAGGGATCCTATCATCAACAGTGGGGGGTAAGGACGTTGGCGGTGATCCACTCGCAGAGGCGATGCGAATAGTTGCTCAGTTTCATGGGGCACCAGTGGACAAAACGGTGGAGGGCCGGGGTACACTGTCCCCTGTCATTTCAGCGGGGGTGCCAACCCACTTGAACTCAGCGGGGAGTACCGGGGAGCAGCCTGACGAAGGAAAACCGTCAGGATCAGCCGGGTCCGCTCCAGTAGGTAAGCAGCTGACATTGCCAATGTTGAATGTGGGGAGTCCCGCACAGAGCGGGAGAATTTGGGGAGGCATGTCACACAGGAAGTAAAAGACAGGATTTGGTCGGGGGCTTATATTAATATGTTCTCTTTGCTTATTTGTGAAAAGGAGAGGGAAGATGCCAGGAAGAACAAAGACTGGATGCTCCCGAGGGAATGGGCAAACGAACTTATGAAGTACAGGGTGGAAGAAAACTTGATTAATTGGATTAGAGGTTTTGGCAGTCATGGCTGAGCGTTTCCCCAATATACAGGCAGAGATGGCATGTTACCAAAACAGGATTGTTCTGGCGCATGATAAATACGGGGGGGAGGGATGGAAGGAATATGACAAGAGTTTCAGGAGAACTAAAGCATCTGACCCATCCCTATCTTGGGACCGCATTGACACGATTGCATGGTTAGACCAAATTGGCGGGGGAGTTCAGGATAGGGCCAGGAACCAGTCCTTTCAGGCCTTTCAGTCCTTTCGGTCACAGCCAAACACAGGTCCCTCCGGCCATACAAACACCGAGGGAGGACGCAAAGGGACATGCTGGGATTTTAATAGACGTGCTTGCACTAGACCGCGGTGGAGATGCTCAGGGGTTTAGGCCCTGGAGCCCTTTTGGCTAAATCAGACATAGAGTCCGCTTTTCGTCTGTTGCCAGTCCACCCGTCTGATTTTCATCTACTTGGCTTTTTAGGTAAATTCTACATGGACATGTGTATGCCCATGGGCTGCTCGGTTTCCTGCGCATATTTTGAAAAATTCAGTTCATTTCTGGAATGGGTTTTTTAGACAGGTGACAGGGCACCAGTTTGTCATGCACTACCTGGATGATTTTCTTATCTTGGGGTCACCGGGATCCCGGGAGTGTGTGTGGGCGCTGCAGGAATTTTGCGCGCTCATGCAGGCTTTTGGGGTTCCCTTGGCCCAGGGAAAGATGGTGGGACCTAATACAACAATAGAGTTCCTAGGGATTGAGTTAGATTCCATACAGGGGTGTTTCAGGTTGCCCGCGGACAAGATCACCAAGTTCAGGGCAGCATTACAGCAGTGCTTGGTTAGGGAGAGGGTCACATTGCACCAGTTACAACAGACAGTAGGGCAGTTGAATTTTGCTCTAAGGATCATACCTATGGCAAGGCCATTTTCCCGATCCATCTCACAGGCAATGGCGGGGCTCAGGGAGAGACACCTGAGGTCAGGCAGGACATGCGGATTTGGATGGCATTCCTGCAGGACTTCAATGGCAGGGTATTGTGGCCCGGTCCGCCCACTACTTCCGCGGAGTTAGGTTTAATGACTGACGCTGCGGGTAGTGAGGGATTTGGCGCCATACTCGGTACCGAGTGGGTGGCGCAGCGGTGGCCAGCATGGTGGGTGGAGACCGGTTTGACAGGCAACATAGGTTTCCTAGAGTTGTTCCCCATCTGGGTGGCGTTAACAGTATGGCCAGAACAACTGCGTAATCAATCAGTGGTGTTCTGGTCAGATAACATGACTGTGGTCGAATGCATCAACCAACAAGCTGCACGGTGTAGAATGATTCTCCGTCTATTGAAGGAGATTGTCCTGTTATGCATGAAGCTAAATATGCAATTTAGAGCTAAACATGTGCCAGGGGTATTAAACCATGCTGCTGATGCACTTTCTCGCTTTAAGATGCAGGTTTTCAGGGCACACCTCCCGGCGGCAGCGGAGTATGCCATCCCTTTCCCAGAACTACTTTGGCAGATTGGTGCCCCCAACTACCGGACCTCGTGGCAGCTAGCCTAGCACCCAGGACCAGGAAAGCATATGAAGGGGCGTTTTGGGCATATTGTTCCTTCTTGGGAAGGGAGTGGGCTGAAAAGTGGCATGACGCGGGGGCACTCCTTCATTACCTGGGGTTTTGAAGGGGGAAGGGCGTTCAGCGGCAGCGGCCAAACGGCATGTGGCGGCAATCTCTTTTTTGCCCAAGCTAGAGAGAAAGGGAATCCTACCAACAGCTTTATAGTGAAGAAGGCATTGAAAGGTTGGCAGCGCCTCCAAGGGTCTACCCCAGATACGAGGCAGCCAATCGGGGTGGAGCTGCTAACATCTTTACTGAGGACCCTCCCCCTGATTTGCACCACATCAGAGGAAGTTCTGTTGTTCACCGCCGCCTTTTCATTGGCCTTTTATGGTGCTTTTAGAATTGGAGAATTGGTGGCCCAAAACAAACAGGATGTTCAAGGCGGACTGCAGTTTGACCGCGTAAAGGTTCAGGGGGATGCTCTAACTATATCAATTAGGAAGTCCAAGACGGACCAAGAAGCACGGGGGGATGGGGTAGTACTGCATCGGGCGCATGGTAATCCTTGTTGCCCCCTCTCACAGATGGAGGCTTTCCTACAGTCTAGACCTGATAACAAAGGGGGGCCTCTCCTGGTTCATGCTGATGGTATTCCACTCACACGGTTTCAGTTTAAGAGGGTCCTGGACATGGCAATACAGAGGGCAGGTCTAAACCCAAGTTGTTTTGGTACGCATTCTTTTAGGATAGGGGCTGCCACGGAAGCAACGGCTAGGGGTTTACCTAGCAACAACGTCCAAAGGATTGGGAGCTGGTCCTCCAATTGTTACAAGCGCTATGTGCGGCTACATATGTTGTGAGCGGGATAGTTGCCAGGTGCTGATGCGTATGTGTAAAATCCAATAAAATTAAGATGACTCTTTGGTTGCTGTGTTCCAGATGTAGATTTATTGTTGATATGAAGTCATAGGATAAATAGACACAGCATATAATAAAGATAGTAGAATCAAGTAAAGTTCCAATAAAGGCCCCACCGGGAGCAGCTGCCCTGCTGCTCAGCCTCCATGGTAACTGACAGTACACTTAAACATACACAGATAGAACTAAGGATGACATCATAGAGACTGGCTGAGCAGCAGAGTACAAGAGACTAAGAAAGGACAAGAAGAGAGAAGAGCAGGGAGAAGCAGGATACAACACACCTTCCCCCTTTAAACGAAAAGTTGAAGAAGATAAAACAGAGAGCAGAAGAGTAGATAATGGAACAACATAAAACGCACAGAAATAAACACCCTCTTCAGAATGGTGGAGAGAAGAGGTGAGGGCGAGGGTACCAAGTTTGTACCAACACCCTGAGCTAACAAGAATAAAAGTGGTTATGGTAAACCATGAAAAATGGAACTGAACACCTCAATGAAGATTTGAGCAATAAAGGTTCAGTACCAACAATCATAAATAAAATCTGAACACCGAATAAAAGTGGTTATGGTAAACCATTTGACAAAATCAACATTAGAATGAAAATAGGAGGAAAACCCTTCTTCCCCGGAAAAATGGAACTGAACACCTCAATGAAAATTTGAACAATAAAGGTTCAGTACGGACAATCATAAATAAAATCTGAACACCTCTAACAAATAGAGCACAATAAAGTGGTTCATTTAAATTGACAATAAACTGAGCCCCTGAGGCTCCTCACAGCAAGTATTTGAACTCCTCTAAAATAGAGCACATAAAGTGGTTCATCTGGAATGACAATAAAACTGAGCCCTTACGGCCCATCACCAATAAGCATAACTAGAATGGAGCACCTCAATAGATATTGAGCAAATAAATGGCTCCAACAAAAGTAGCAGAATTAAAATCCCTACAACTAACCACCAGAATAAATATAATTAAGCACCTCAATGGAAATTGAGCATGAAAATGGCTCTGCACCAGTACACATTAACAAAATCAAATACCTCAAAAATACATCACCAGAAAATACAATTGGAAATGAACTCCTCAAATAAAGTGAGCATCAAATGGTTCATTTCAGTACAAGTAAACATAGAAAGAATCGAGCGTCACAATTGCTCATTAGCTGTAATAATAAATGGCATTAAACGCCTCAAACAAATAGAGCCCTAAAGAGGCTCCCCACAAAAAGATTAGAATGCCCAGCACTGAGCTATCCTGAGCTTCAAAGGAAACATTGTAAACTGACATGCATGAAATGATTTGCATAAAATATCACATAACAGGTAATTAATCACAATAAACTTTAAATCATCAGATCAACAGCACAATTCGTAAATTAATTAAAATGCAAGGTGCAGCGGACAACATTTTAAACAAAACAAATTAAAATAATAAATGTGGTCACCGTTGTCTGATTTTCGGACCTCCCTGACTTGTAGACTGAAGTGAGAATGAAGACACCGATACTCTTTTCCTTTACAGACAGTCACCAAAAGCAAAGAAATTGGCAGCACGGAAGACGTCATGGAGAAGCTCGGTGAGGGTTTCTCCGAACGTCAGAGCTGCTTGAAAGATGCGGGCAGAGTAAAGTTTACCAACCATCACCGTTTACTAACCGCCGGTAGAACTGCCAAATAAAATGATGTCCTTCTGAAGCTGTAATTGTATTAAGATGCCATGGCACACATTATCCAACTGCAAACGCGTAAGCGTGATTCCTTGCACCAAACTGACTTTAGATAGGATGAAACGCCAACCCTAAAATGGCGGTGCGCAGTGCACGCTGCACCGGGTGGCTCTCGGCACGTAGGTGCTGGATAATCCATTGTGATGTGCATTTCAGCAGCGAAGCTTCTGTGGACGTCAGACAAACCAGGTAAGCCTTATGCCCATTTTCCAGCTCGCGCACAGTTTTTAAATGGCAACATAACAGTTAAACTGTCCGCAATGGCATCGGGAAAAGGAGCAGTCCCTGAAAGCACAGATTTATGCTTTAACTTTCACTCGAAAGCAGCACATTCACAGTCACTTCAAACCGGGACCCGATCCTTGACCCCGACTAAAGTATGAAATCATAAAACTTCACCACATGTATATGGGCTGACATCCTCGTGGCAAGAGCTCCAACGATGCAGACTCTCCGGCTCCCCTCAGGTGCAATAGCCAACTGTTCACAGCACACCAACACAGGATTATTTCACAGATCTGATGACAGCACTTCCCACTCAGAATAAACGATCTCACTCTCAGTCATTTAAAAGTTGGTACCAGGCAATTAAAAGCATCAAACACTTCAGCAGACTGCAAAGACTCCAAACTTGTAATATTGAATCCCCAATCTTCAAATGAGTAATCTGTTTGTAATCATCTGATGCGAAGGCAGATTTTTGACATGTTCCAAGCAACATACAAACGCTCAACTTACTTCTGTAGGCTGTCTGATGTTATAGACACCGGTGGGGCATTGAAAGCGTTGAGCAATGGGCTTAATTCAGTTCCTCTTTAATTTCTTAAGTAATTCTTTCTCTTTACGCGTGGTTTCTTTTCTCCAATCGTCGCCAGTGTAAAATCCAATAAAATTAAGATGACTCTTTGGTTGCTGTGTTCCAGATGTAGATTTATTGTTGATATGAAGTCATAGGATAAATAGACACAGCATATAATAAAGATAGTAGAATCAAGTAAAGTTCCAATAAAGGCCCCACCGGGAGCAGCTGCCCTGCTGCTCAGCCTCCATGGTAACTGACACTACACTTAAACATACACAGATAGAACTAAGGATGACATCATAGAGACAGGCTGAGCAGCAGAGTACAAGAGACTAAGAAAGGACAAGAAAGAGAGAAGAGCAGGGAGAAGCAGGATACAACAGTATGTCCTTCTCTGCTTTCATTTACAGTTTCTCAAACCTGTCACGCAGGGGGGAAACTGCGAACGCCGCAACAACAACACCAGGCAACCCAAAGACCGTTATCGCCGAAGCAGAGATCACAGGTCGCATGGATCATTGGTCACTCGTATGTGAAGCGTTTGTCTAACTTTTTCCTTACAGGAAGCTACAAGGCTAGGGCAGAGCGGGCAGGTTTTAAGGTATCATTTCATGGGAAGGGGGGCCTATGCTTGAGCCAGTTTAGGGGTTTCACATTAGAGCTATTAAACAGGGGTGGGCCCCGTCCCAGTATTATTATCTTGCACCTTGGGGGGAAGGATCTGGCAAGTCTCGGTAGAAGGGGGCTAGTGGAAGCAATAATATCAGAAGTGAGTTGGTTAGCCAAGACATGCCAGGGGTGTACCATTGTGTGGTCACAAAAGATCCCAATGGAGGGGGGGGAGTCTGTAAGAGCGCTGAATCACTCAGTGAGGAGAATAAATAACAAAATAGAGAGGCTCTTCAGGGCTCCCCGTCTACAGACAATCGCCCACAGGTGTATCAGGGGTGAGTCGTGCTTCTTAAAAGACGGTGTCCATTTGTCAAGAGTAGGCAATGAAGCGTTCCTAGAAAATCTTCTAGCTTGGTTTGTTGGTCTTCAGGGGCAGGGTATGACCTCCTAGTGAGCGCAGGGGGGGAGCCAGATAGTCGGTTAACTATGCTGGCCTGTGGCGGTAAGGTCATGATTGGTGAGCAGTAAATTTAAGGTCCTTAGAGGCGGCGCCATTCTTGAATGGGGTCGCCCAAGTGGGAGGACAGGTGGTCTCTCCTAGAACTCCAGGGGCAGTTTACAGCCGGTTGGCTGGATGGGTGCGGGGAGGGGGAGTCACGCTTTCCCTAGGCTGGTTGGCCACCCCGCACGTGCACAATGGCGCCAGTAAACGGCGCAGAACTGCAAGGGCCCCTTTATGGAGATGATATACAGAGCGTACGGGGGTAACCGGGGGGGGGAGTACCCTCACGGTAAACGGGCCCTCTGCGCATGCGCACTCCGGCTGGAGGGCGTGGTTAAATTGATAAGGATCTGACACCAGTTAGTGACCTTGCCGTAGGCCCAAATAGGATACGCAGAAAAGTAAAATGCTGTGATGATTATTAAAGATATGTTAGATTCGGATAGGAAAACCTTTGTATTAGAGTCATGTTAAGGTTAGCCAACTGACATCTGTACTTATCAATTGTAATCAGTGTAATGCATAATTTTCTGCGTAAATTTGTAAATCTTGTATATATTAATAATGCGTATTCATTTTTGTTTAATAAATACGGCCGGGGGTTTTACGACCCCCACATCCAAAACTCTTCTCATGTCATTTGATCTGGGTCCAGTTATGGGAGGAGGGGGTGTAGGTAGTACCTGGCCATAGAGAACGGCGGGGCCGGCATCGGCCACGCCAAAAGTATGGCGGTCGTGCCGGCCCCCTCCTTCAACCACAGAGGCAAGCCTGTCGCGCACCTTGGTGACGCGACAGGCGCGCCTCACAAGCAATTGGTCCCGGGTCCTGGGCGTGCCCCGGAAGTGATTGGAATCACTTCCGGGTCACGCGATGGGATAGCGCCAGACCGGTTAGAACCGGCCTGGCATGGAAACACAGTTAAAGGCTGGGAGCGCAGGAGTATGTCTCTTCGCTCCCCGCTCCCCAGCCTGCCACACCAGCCTTGCTAGGAGGCTGTAATTTCGATTTTCCCACCCACCGTCCCCTAAAGCAAAGTATTGGGGTTTGTGATCGATGTATGATAATCAACAAGCTTGTATAGGTATTTGGTTGTAGGTTTATCAAACTTGTGTTTTCTCCACCAACTGATTCTGTTTACAGGTCATCAATCGTCGTATTTAGTGCTATTCCTAGGTCAGGCGGTAAGGTCATGATTGGTGAGCAGTAAATTTAAGGTCCTTAGAGGGCGGCGCCATTCTTGAATGGGGTCGCCCAAGTGGGAGGACAGGTGGTCTCTCCTAGAACTCCAGGGGCAGTTTACAGCCGGTTGGCTGGATGGGTGCGGGGGAGGGGGGAGTCACACTTTCCCTAGGCTGGTTGGCCACCCCGCACGTGAACAATGGCGCCAGTAAACGGCGCAGAACTGCAAGGGCCCCTTTATGGAGATGATATACAGAGCGTACGGGGGTAACCGGGGGGGGGGAGTACCTCACGGTAAACGGGCCCTCTGCGCATGCGCACTCCGGCTGGAGGGCGTGGTTAAATTGATAAGGATCTGACACCAGTTAGTGACCTTGCCGTAGGCCCAAATAGGATACGCAGAAAAGTAAAATGCTGTGATGATTATTAAAGATATGTTAGATTCGGATAGGAAAACCTTTGTATTAGAGTCATGTTAAGGTTAGCCATCTGACATCTGTACTTATCAATTGTAATCAGTGTAATGCATAATTTTCTGCGTAAATTTGTAAATCTTGTATATATTAATAATGCTTATTCATTTTTGTTTAATAAATACGGCCGGGGGTTTTACGACCCCCACATCCAAAACTCTTCTCATGTCATTTGATCTGGGTCCAGTTATGGGAGAAGGGGGTGTAGGTAGTACCTGGCCATGTGCTCTCTATCTCCAGGCTGCATGAATGTAACATGAAACAACCAAGACAATGTTTTTGTCATCTGATCTCATGCAAAGAGCTTCAGCTTCGTTACATTTCCTGATGTTCAACTTGATAAAAGTGGCCATTAATATTGTTTACGTGTACTTAACGTGTAGTGGCAGGACAGGAGGAAATGTGTTAGTGTTTCGCGGCCTCCCAAAGAGCACAGGCAGTAATCTGACCTCTCATCAGTGTTTCATGACCACCTTTTAATTACTGAAGTCACGGCAATGTGCTCAGCTGGAATTTGAGATAAAGGGATCTTTTTTTAGCCTGAAAGATATCATCTATGAACGTAGCAGGGCCCCAGTCTTGGTTAAGTGATATATAACGTTTTGGCAAGGTGCCTGCTCGACTCAACTTCATTTGTTCGCTATGTTCCCAACATACCTTCGTAACCGTATGAAAGCTAGCCTTTGTAATGGTTTCTGGATGGAGCCAAAGATCTTTAAGGCCAATGTTGTGTAGGACATTTGACAAATGGGCGAACCATAGTATTGGCGTGTAGTTCCTACAAATCTATATAGGATCTGCGCGTTTTAGACAACATAAACTGTGGGAGTGGTGTCCAGACTGATTCCAGACACCCCCACAGGATATGTTATCCTTTAGACCAGCTAGCTCACAGTGCCACCATAAGCCCCACAACCTTACCAAGGAGCGAATAGTTTCTGGCAACTATCGAACATGACAACCCTTGACCCTTCAGGGATCATGGAAACAGTATAGTACTTTTTGCTCAGTCACTCATGCTCACTCAGTCTCAGAGAGACATACAGAATAAACGGTGGGGAGATTTTCAATAAGCATTTATTGAACCAGCGTCATTCTATTATAAAATACGTGTGCTGCAACAACCATTAGACAGAAACAGATGTATACGGTTATAAGCATCAACAGAGTAAATAAAAGGTAGAATTCTACCATGGTGCTAAAACAATGAATATATGCAGGCATATAGATACATGGCAGTAATCATGAGTACTCCTAAGATGCAAACCCTAACTAGATGTACCTAAGTGTACCTATTTACAGTATCTAGGTGTATAGCCAAGAATCCCCCTAGGAAAGAGCCAACCCCATTACCTGATGGGAGAGAACGAAGGACCACGTCGTGGTCTCGAGTTGGACTCCCTGCAAGGGATGTCAGAACACTGCGTGCTGGAGTGTCTGCGTGCAGGGACTTCAGCGTCTCGCGTCAGCATGGAAGTTTCTCCTCTGGTTTGCCCAGCGAAGATGTGGTACTTATATACCCGAAAGGTACCCTCAGGCGTTCTACCCAGATGTATCATGGTACTGTGGGCCAGTCATTCAAGGATGACGATTGTGGATTATGCAGAAGATGTAATCCTGCTCTGATACTAAGAATCCTCATGCATAATAAATGAGGCTAGTTTTCGAAGAAAACCACACAACATTTATTCAACACCTAACTAGGTAAAAGGTCAGCACCATAACCGTAATGTAAAGCAAGGTAGGACAAATGTAGGTAAAAGGTAGTGCAACTCCCTAGGTCTATATTGGGGTACATTGGAGTTCATAACAGTATTGTGTGATAATCTTGTTCCGTCATGATATCCAATAGTGTGGATCCGTAAGGGGCGAGCTCCCCCTTGGTCCAAATGCGAATGCAATATTTAATTGTTGCCTGTGTTATATATTCCTCAATTTTTTCAATGCCTAGATCTGTTCTTAGTGCGTCCATTGGTGTTCTGCGGCTAGATGCAGTAACCGTCGTAGGAAGCTGTTTTCGGTGATTTGCATAGATGGAGTTTTCCTGAAACCCCCAGATCTCTGCACCATATGTACTTGCCACCCTGCTTTCATTTTGTGCCTCAGCATTGCTGAGACTACTGAGTGGATTCCACATGACCTAGTGAATTTCAGCTCCGCTCCGGGCTGTTGGGCCAGGGTAGCGTTATCCTTGGATAACTGTGGGGCCTACAGGAGATTGCCATCCAGATGGATTCCCAGACAGTCGTAGGTGGTACATGATCCAGGGGCTTGTTATAGACCTTGAAGGTTGCTCGCAATTTAATTTTGTGGTTAAGGATCACGTATTTTGTTTTCCAAACATTTATGGTTAGGCTTCTAGCGGCACAGAAACACTCAAAACCTGCCAGTGAACGGTGCAGAGATGTCTCTGTTCTGGCCAGCAGCATCGCGTCGTCGTCGAAGAGTAACATTGGGATCGGTTCATTGCTCAGTTTGTTCACGTCAAGGCTGAGGGTCGTTAGAGATTTCAAGACATCATTTAAAAAGCAATTAAAAAGGGTCGGTGGTAAGACGCAGCCTTCTTTGATGCCACGCTGTATGGGAATCTCTGCTGTGTATTCGCCTCTGGTGCTGTACGTCACCCTGGTAGTATTGCCGGAATGCAGTGCAATGAAAAGCTCCAGGAACCTTTCCGGGACTCCCATCTCCTTTAGGACTTGCCATTAGTGTGGGAAAGTCACCGCTATCGAAAGCTGTTTGGAATTCGATGAATATCAGATATAGTGATGGGTTTTTAAGCTTTGTGTATTAGGAGCAGATATGATATAATCTAAATACTTGTTCTGCTGTACTCTGGCCTCCCCTGAAGCCCTCTTGGTATGGGGATATCAGGCCTTTTTCTTCCAGCCACTGATCCAAGCGAGATATTAACAACTTCCCAAATATTTTTCCCACACCATCTAGCAGTGAAATGGACCAATAGTTTCCCACGGGGGCTCTAGGCCCTTTTTTATATAACAACACGATTATTGATTTTCTCCATGAGGATGGGATCTCGTCAAGGGCCCAAATGTTGTTGAATGATCGAGTCAAAATAGGTGACCATAGGGTTAGATGGTTTCGATAAACTTCTGATGGAATTTTGTCCCGGCCAGCAGACTTGTCCGGGTTTTGGGCTGGAATTGCTTGGACAACTTCCTTTTCCCTGGATTCATCCGTTGACCCCAAGACTCGAGGATGGGGGAGGGCGCTAGCAGAGGCAATTAAGGGATCACAAGATTTTGAGATGGCTTTGGTAAGTGTTGGGTGCTCCGAAAGATGTTGTTCTGGGCTATTATTTTCGTTTATGTTGGACTTTAAATCAGCATTCCTGCTGTGGTGATTTGGATGTGGCATTTCACTTGGGGTAGGATTACCTCCGGGCCTGGCCTGGTGTTGTGTAGCTTGGCTATTCATTCCGCACGATGCATTTACATCAACTTTCTGGTACAGAATTGTAAAGTTATCTATCCAGAGTTGTGGGTTTTGCTTTTTCCTGCCACAGCCGTCTGTACCAGTAGCTCTTCAAAAGTTTGCAGCTGCTGCTCGCCCTCACTTGTAAGTAAAGTTAGGATCGTAATTTGCAATGTTGACCATTTATGAATCATGTTATAAGACTTTGTATCACAGTTATTGTTGATGTCAATGATGTTTTAAAATGGAATGTCCTGGGGAGGAGCCTTTGCTCTTCTTCAGCTAAGCTGTGGCCAGATATAGAAAACCAACAAGGAAGATGAGCTTTTTCTATGGAATCAACTACCAGACACTCTGAGACTATCCACCAACCTATTGCAATTCAGGAAGGATCTTAAATCTTGGCTGTTCCCGGCATGACACTGAAGTGGTTTGGTATGGCCTGAAATTATCATAACATAGGACCACTCTTTCCTGCCCTCAAACTCTTACAATAGCACCAGGATATCTGTTAGGTGACAGATGCGCTTTAGAAATGTTTAAAATAAATAAATAAATAAATGTTTTTCCTTTTTGATTTTAAGGCAATATTGAGGACACGTGCATGTTAGCTGGGATTGGAGCGAGGAAGCTCAGATTCGGATGCTCCAGAACCAGGAGTAGTGGATCAGGACCACTTTTGATCCTGCCAAACACTCTCATATCGACAATAAGAGGCCATGCTTAAATGTTTATTGCCATATAGTCGATGACACTTTGCTGTGGCCAGCTCTAAAGGTGGATTTTGGCAGGATCTCTGATAGTGTTTGGCCGTTCAGTGGGCGCATGCCTCCCTCAACTAGAACTTCGAAGATGAATTCACCCTTCTTTGGGCTCCCGCAGGGCTCTTTGGATGGAAGGGTACATTCCATGTGCTATCTTCGTCGGTTATTGACTGATCGACGAATAAGGGGTGCATTTTTGTGTTAAAATCGCCACAAACCAAAGTACAGCTATTTTCGATGCAAGTAGGCCCCACTAGCATGCCGTCCGATGGCAACTTGGGCACCTCTTCAAGTCTTTTCATCAGGAGTTGTTCTTTGAAAAGCAAAACGTCGGACTTAACCAGATCCCATCCTCCTGGTGGAAAGTAGACATTCAGGACCTCAAATGATCATCTCTTACTTCTGAGGTTGATGATTTGTATATTGTTATTTAATATAGTATGGGTTGTTTCCATGTTTGCTAACAATGATGTTCTTATCCAAGTAGTCAGGCCCCTTGAAGGTCTGCCCTTTTGCTGTTTAACTGCGGGTAGATGATATGTTGCGTAACCAACTAGGTCGATAAAATCAGTGGACCATTTTCCCTGCAAGCAACAAATGTCCTGTTGATTTAAGAAGGACAGCCAGTCTTTATCCACCAATTTTGACTTTAGGCCTGCTATGTTCCCGCTCATGATTTTTAATTATGCTTTCATGCCAAATTCCATATTGAAGAATCTGGGTTTATCCTACAGGCAGTTTCCTACTTGATCAACCAATGATGATCTTGAAGAAGGCAGGAAATCAAAACTTTGTGTTGCAATGTTTGCTATACAAAGCTTCATGTCAGTCAAGTTTGCCCATCAGGGAAGAGGTTGGTGTGAGCTGAATGCATCTTGGAGAACTGAATTTAAGCTTTGGCTAGACTTAAGCTGTTTTTCAGGAGTGTTTGCTCTTGAAAGACAAGCGGGTACAGCTCTATTTTCGGTGGCTCTATTGAGATGCCCAAAGCATTCATTAAATTCACATGGTTGAAAATGTCCTTTGTTATCCTTATGCTGGACCACACTGTATGTGTAGACTCACTGCCGCCTCGCTTGTTTAATTGAACAAATCTTACCACCAGCAGATCCTACATTTTGCAGGCCTGGCAATGAGTTTATAAGTTGCAGGATATTACTTCTGTTAAAGATCTTGGCTCCCTCTCAATGTATATTCTGGAGTGAATATGATCGTCACCTGTTCTTTAATGATGGCAGTAGTACCCTGAGTTTCGTCACGCAAAGTTCTTACCTGCATGTGGCATTGCCTGGGATCCTTTATAGGATTTTCTCCTGGGATAGAGTGTTGATGGTTTGACCCTACCTTGCATCAAACTCGTTGGTTTTGCCCAGGGGCGTAAAGGATCGACTCGAGCTGGGCCAGTAGATAGAGATGAATCGAGTGGAGGCAGACTGTGGGAGATTCCGTGCATAGCTTTTCTTATACTTATTTCTATTTGATCCGACTTCTTGGATTCAGCTGCTGGACAATGTCCTTAGCTTGCGAGGCGTGGGCTTGGATGCCAGAGACTGGTCTGTGACTCTACGCACCAGAGGCTTTCGCTGACTGTTGCGTTGCAAGGAGTTTGTAGCTCACCTGAATGTTTTGCAATGCTTAATTGTTCAACTTGATTGGGCATAACTTCTCGAGTCTCCTGCAGTAGATCAGTTTTATGATGAACACGCTTGGTTTCACTTTGTTCCTCCTCTTTTGAGCCTTTTGTTTGGTGAGCAGTGCTAGGCAGAGGCTGAGGTCCGACGGCCGGAGGGAGGGAGCAAGCAGCAGCAAGCAAGCAAGCGAGCAAGCTCACTGTCGAACTCAGTCCACAGTCCAATGCGCGTGACATCCAACCTTGCCTAATTATAACGTCACTAGCCTTTGTTTTTTCTGTGAAAACCTGCTTTTTTCAACATACATGTCTTATTATCATATATAACTATAACATAATTTTAACCTTTGTTTTTTTCAGTGTATATCTGGGATTTTTCTTTAACGTAAAGTAAGATCTTATTACCATACCTAACAATAACATAATTTTAATTTTTGAGTTTTCAGTGAATTTCTGTTTTTTTATCTTATTCACCCAACTCCCTCACTGAGCATAGCTTTAGTCCGTGTGCGGCATGGGCTTGGCACAAAGGCGTGGCCTCAACCAGGACCTGCTCCCAGTTCCGCGTGGGTGTCCAATCCCCTGCCGCACGTGGCCTTAAATGTGAGAGAAATGGGTTGACTGCTTGGCCTGGTATGCGGCCAGACCTTGAAGCCAATTCTGTGCCATGCACAGCCTTTGCCCGTGCACAGCGTAGGACTGGCTGCAGGGCTTAGAATCTGGCCAGGTCCTGTACCTAACACCTTGCAAGCGGCCAACCACGCACAGGTGCTCCAACTCTCCACTGGCACTCAAGCCACATTTTTCTTGCTTATTTGTTTTTTTCCAGCTAGCACAGCTGTCTTGTTGCACCAGAGCTCAATCATCACCTGTGGTATTACGAGACTAGGCAAGCTTCACCTTTTGAAACTTGCACAGTCTTGCGGTACCATGGCGTCCTCTGGAGTCTTGCAGTACTTCTCAATGGGTTCTGCAGTAGTACTTTCGAGAT
Source organism: Calotriton arnoldi (assembly GCA_963921515.1). Lineage (NCBI taxonomy): Eukaryota > Metazoa > Chordata > Amphibia > Caudata > Salamandridae > Calotriton > Calotriton arnoldi. Next base: position 4,417,913 of record CAWUFW010000388.1, on the reverse strand, counting down.
CTGTGGCATGAAAAAAATCTTTTTGGTTGTTTTTTGGCACGAGGAGGGGGGAGCAGTGGTCCATCTGGTTCCCCATCAAGAGTGCCAGGGGGTTCCTCACCAGCCCCCTTGCATGCTTTTTGGATATGTTCAGGACACAGGACCGAGTCCCTGTGTTCTAAAATGGCGACCGCAACATTTTTCTTCATGTTGCAGCCAGCCAAGAAAATTGCTTGGTCCTGCGGAACAATACTAGTCTCAAAGGAATAAAATGTCAGAAGGGAAAAAGCCCTCTCAGCCAATCAGATCTTTCTATTTTTTTAATTTCTGGTACCAGGAGAGTCCTGCAGGACCAACCTTTTAGATAGCACTATAATTTAAATGCTAATTTATAAAAAATAGTTTAACGGATTTACACTAAATAAAGAAAAGCATGCTTTCTGAGTAAAATTCTAACTTTCTGCCAAATTTGGTTACTCTGTTCAGCCATTTTTGCTGTATTCACAAAATGTGCTATGGGAATTAAGATGGGAAAGCAATGTTTTGGGACCACCCCTTTTTCTCTGCCCCTGCTTGATAGATCACCCGAAACTTTGGAGGGATAAGCTGAAGTGGGTGAACTTTTTATTGGAAAGTTGAATGAAGAATATTCGTCAAACAGCACCAAAGATATTAGTGAAACAGTAAATACTCTTCGTATGGAAACTCTGATCTGACTATAAGTTGTCCCTTCCTATACTTTTATCTGCCCTGTTCTTTTTTTTTTTGTTTGATCTGTTTATTAAAGATTTTATGTTTTGTTTTGTATACATGAATACAAAGCAGTGCATCATCTAAGACAGCACCATACGGAACCAATAGGTAAACAGAAATTCCAGATAGGTAAGCAACGATATAACTGCTTGGTTACATCAGTAAGTATAAATAATATAGGCAATAACATTCAGCATATTCCATCAAACAAACCATATCCTCCCACCGTCAAGAATCTGAACGAATGCCTTATGGCGCAAAGTAACTGCAACTTATGCAACATGTAACAATGTACATAATCACGTTTCGTATGGCTTCACTCCGCCATATCACATGGAGCAGTGTATAGATTCAACCGTTTATATGAAAACGCCAACCAACAAAAGAATAAAACCCACATATCGGGGAAGGGGGAGGGAAGGGAGGGAGGAGAACCAATGTCTCCTAGCGGCAGAGCAATGAGATTCCTCCTGACATTAAATTCAATAAATTCAATAAAAACTATACAATTTTGAGCAGAAAGTAGTTTGTATATAGTGCACTATGATGTTGGCTCACGAGGGGTTTTCTATCGACAGGCAATTGGTTTTAACTACAAGGAGAAGTGGGCATCACAAGGAGGTTTGATAATCTGGAGACTGTCTTGTTTCACAACCACAGACCAGTCAACACGTACCTTTTCCTTGCATTATTGAATTGCAGGTAACAATCTTGAAAGTACCGTTTTTTGTACCTATAATTACATGCACACCAGCTGGCATTTTACAGAGGTGCTCTCGCTTATTCATTTTTTCTTTTAGGCTCATACAGAGTCCTTCCCTTTTTATAAATAAGCAATTACGGGATATATGCGAGTAACGGCACAGTAATCTGGAGGAGATAGAACCCTTAAGAACTTTTCATCATTTCATCACCAATTCTCGTGGGTTAACCAATATAGCTGCATTTGTAGCATTGGGTTTGAACATTTTGATACCTTGATCTTGAATGAGTATGAAAGTGATTTTTGGATTGGACGCTATACCATTAATATTGGTAGCTGTGTGACTGTGAGAGTGTTTCTAAAGTTTCTAAAATCACCATAGGTTGAGTGTGAACAAAAGCATAATATATATATATATCATTTATATTTTTTACTTTGAAAGATCGTTATTGTCAATATACGATGTGTAACTGACAATATACAGTTTGATGTAAATGACATGTTTTGAAATGATGAATTCTGAAATTTGGTTTTATATGATGTTTTTATAATAGATGAAGTGCTGGGAAACACCAAGTTTTTATGCCTGAAGAAGGTGGCTGGATCAGTGTACACCGCCGAAACGCGTCGCGCTGCACCTAAAAGCACTAAATCAAACTGGTCTTGGTCGGAAAAATAAGAACTGTACACAAGGATGTGTTGATCATGACATTACTGTTTGATTAGTGCGCTAAATGACAAAGAATTTTAATGTCTATTACATTCTCCCGTATTGAATTTTATGAGTATCACTTTGTGTATGTGATTTATTAGAATTGATAATTGATTTATGGCACAATAATTGTTTTGTTCGTTTTTTAACGTATTTTTAAAGTTTGTACAACAATAAGAAAGGGATTCATATAATAAAACATTTGTATATTAGCTTTGGTGATTTTGCGACACTCTCTGGTGATACTGGTTTGTTTGTGTATGGATGTGAAATGAGTTATTGATAGTTTGCTTCAAAACATTCCAAAGGGAAATTGTTATTTTGACCTGTTGTCAATTTGGTGTCCTGTCCCTTTGGTATAGAAGGACCCCTCTCTTATTTTGGTGATTTATTGTACGGCCCTTGTGGCTGGAGAGCTAGGCCTTGTGCTCTTTATCAAGTGCAATAGCCACTTCAGCCTTATCAGGCGGATGGATCAATTTAAAACCTTTGGGTTTAGTGACGATCAATATAATAGAATAATAAATACAAAGAAAGGAAATAGATTCACCGTTATTTCAAACAAAGGTGAAAAATGGAGCACTTTAAGAAAAAGTTAATACGAACCGAGGCCCATGCTGATTTCCTTATTGAGTATGTCAAATCAGGGGTGATACCCATTGGTCTACAAATACGAAATGAACGTGGCCTGTTTATAGAAAACAAACATTTTTGGGAAACGTGGACCCAAATCTCAAATCGATGCAGTCGAGACTGGATGCTGCTTATAATGGAAACGGCACAGGAAGTTATTATCATTCAAAAGGAAGCGATTGAGAGATTAGAGGCTGAACTCAAAGAAAAAACAGCCCTAGAAGAAGCTAAGTTAAAACTTGAAGAAATAAATAGGGATGTGGATGGGTACAAAGATTATTTAATAAACAAAAAAACAAATAAATTAAAAAAGACATTAATAGGTTCAGTTATGAACTAACCTATCCTTTTCTAAAGGACAACTATTATGAGCAAAAAAATGAGCAAAAAAATGACCAAGGCTGGGATAGACAGATATATAGGAGACCTAGGTACACACGAGGAGGCAGAAAACAAGTCACATTTTCTGACACCTCTGGCTCCAGTAGTGAGGAGGAACATACACATAGAGAGGAAAACAATGGCAGAGGACCCAATGAAGACTATGGTTTTTTTTTAGGTCAGAAAACCAAGAGGGGGCGCTACAATGCGAACCAAGGAAGGGGACAACCAACACGCAGCCAACCACCTCAGGAGTATATGCGAACAAGAAGCCAGAGGTATTGGCAGTAGATAAAATATCTATTGTAAATCTATCTAGCAGGGCTTTAAACAAATATGAGACAGAAGTGTTAGAGAAAGGGTTTAGTTTCGTCCCGACTGCGAATGTAAATAGGTTCCAACTGGAAAAGGATTTGAGGTCATTTTTTAGAAAGATTAGACTTAGGAGATTTATTGAAGATAGACCATTGAGGGAATCCAATAACATATCTGGTCTTAAGCCAAAGTCTACCTTTACCCCCTCTATAGCACAGGTAGGCAAGAATATAGACGTTTTTGGGAAAGCTGTAGAAATAGGTATTCAGGACACCCTAAAGAGGAATTTCCACTTGCACAGAACATAAATAGAAATCAAAGAATAGCTATTAGTACCCTAAAGGAGGATCTATCTATTACCATCAAACCGGTCGACAAAGGCCGGGGGGTTGTAGTTTTTGATACCTGTGACTATGAGAATAGAGTTTATAAGCTTCTAGATGTATGTTTACACCATGAAAGAGTCCAGGGGAAGGAACTCGCAGATTTAGCTAAAAAATGCTGCGATCTTGTGAACGCTAAAGATCAAAACTGGATTTGCGAGAAGGAATTTAAATTTCTTAATAATAAAGACCTGTATACCCCGGCTTTGTATGGATTACCAAAAATCCATAAGGACAGTGTAGATCCACCAATGAGACCCATTGTGAGCTGTCTAGGGTCACTGCTCAAACCCTTAAGCAAGTATGTTGACTTTTTTTAAAAACCTTTAGTCAGCAAATTAAAATCATATGTGAGGGATTTGACCCATATCATCACTTTATTAGAAAACAAGCCCTTTTGCAGAGATACTCGATGTCTAGTCACACTGGACATTGAGTCTCTGTATACAAATATACCACAGCAATCAACAGTAGAGGTCATCAAAGAGATTCTAGACAATACTGATATCGAGGGAGTGAATAAAGACTTCATTGTACAGTGTACAAATATGGTCCTAGAGAACAATATTTTTTTATTTAAGGACCAACTCTTTCGTCAAAAGATGGGGACCAGCATGGGGGCCACCTGTGCCCCCAGTCTGGCCTGTTTGTATGTTGACGAATTTGAAAAAAGACACGTATACAATGAGATGGCCCCCTTTTTTGAGAATGTGCGAGAATGGCATCGCTTTATAGATGATGTCTTCTTTATTTGGGACGGCCCTATAGATTTGTTAAATGAATTCCTGATCTGGCTCAATCTTGGAGACAGTAACTTAAGATTTACTGCCCATTACAACAATGAGAAGGTGGATTTCTTGGATATAACAATAAAGGAGGCTAGGGGAAAACTGGAAGTGGAGTTATATACAAAACCAATGGATAAGAACACCTTACTCCACTATTCCAGTTTTCACCCTAAGTCCTAAAAGGACAACATTCCTTTTATCCAATTCCTCCGTGTTCGGTGGAATTGTTCAGATCTCAATGATTTCTATAAGCATGCTGAAGTTTTAAAATTGAAATTGGCAGATAGAGGGTACCCGAAGAAACTAGTATCCCACTCACTTAAACGTGCAAGATTTTATGATCGGGATGCAATGTTGAAGGGCCCCAAAAAGAAAAAAAAAATTGACAAAGATAGTCTTTGTGAGTCAATATTATGGCATTAGTAATAAAATCAAAAATGTCATAAATAGACATTGGAACATCTTAAATGAGAGGAAGAAATCAGGTTAGAAAGACCTCTGCTCACTTATAAAAGGATTATGAATTTGCGCAACCAGTTGGTACATACCTACAGAGATCAAGCAGGAATAAGACAAAAAACTATTGGGAACACCGTTGCTAAGGGCAACACAAGGTGTGGCAATTGCTCCATGTGCCCACAATGTATAGTGTCAAAAAACATAATACATAATGGTAGAACAATAGTGGCACACACTCTTAACAACTGTTGTAGCAAAAATGTAATCTGTTTGATAAAATGACCATGTGGATTAGCCTACGTGGGGGAAACTGGCAGAAAACTCAGGATTAGACTATTGGAACATAAATCTGTAATTAAAACCAACAGATTGAAAGCCCCATTAGTGTTTCATTTTCAAGAGTGTGGCCACAAAGAGACCCATTTTGAGTGGTTCATTCTGGAAAAGGTAATAATGAATAAGAGAGGTGGCAATATGGAAGGAAAAAGAAAGGCCAGAGAACAATGGTACATTTCGATTTTAAATACTATAAGACAGGGATTAAACTCAAGAGAAGAATGGGAAAAATTGGTGAGGTAGGAATTTTGATAAAATCTTGAATTCCTGTAAAAACAGATTTTTGGGTTAATGATTAAAAGATTGAACATACGTACTATAAGGCTCTGGTTTCCTTTACCTAATTTTTCAGATTGGATTATCTTTGCATCTTGAAGTACCCGTTTAAAGATGGCGGATACTTTTCCAAATCTGACTCCCTTTTCTATCTCTATACCAGTTATGGGAGGGCCCTATTTATAGCGTAGCTCTGAACCGCCCGGCATATTCGGCAAAACTAACTGCGAACGGAGCGCGCCAGGAGGCTTTTTAGTCCCGGTGAGTGTCAATTTAACATAGGAAGGGGGACCTTTATTGAGGGTTCTTTGGATTTAGATTGCTTCACCGAGGAGTGAGCCATTAGCACTTCGGTGACTCAAAAGATAAACGGCGGGTGCTTAGTGGGTCGTAGCATTTATAGTTATCCCGCAAGAACTGGCGGGTATGTGTATAGCCGGGATAGTCATTAGATGAGCGTCCAGCACGAGGGCGCAATTGTGGGGTGGAGTAAGGAATACCCAACATGTCCTCATTTAAAAAAAAATGTTAGCCGGTAAATATTAGGCTGATGGACAAGTAGCAGTAATTTCCATGCAGGGGGTCTATCAATATGAGACCAGAATAAATACCCCGATTTTTAGGCCTTTGTTGCCAACTGAGTTAAAGTGGATAACAATGATAAATGTTTTAACAGACTGTATCATGCAAGGAGCAATGAGATTCCTCCTGACATTAAATTCAATAAATTCAATAAAAACTATACAATTTTGAGCAGAAAGTAGTTTGTATATAGTGCACTATGATGTTGGCTCACGAGGGGTTTTCTATAAACAGGCAATTGGTTTTAACTACAAGGAGAAGTGGGCATCACAAGGAGGTTTGATAATCTGGAGACTGTCTTGTTTCACAACCACAGACCAGGCAACACATACCTTTTCCTTGCATTATTGAATTGCAGGTAACAATCTTGAAAGTACCGTTTTTTTGTACCTATAATTACATGCACACCAGGTGGCATTTTACAGAGGTGCTCTCGCTTATTCATTTTTTCTTTTAGGCTCATACAGAGTCCTTCCCTTTTTATAAATAAACAATTACGGGATATATGCGAGTAATGGCACAGTAATCTGGAGGAGATAGAACCCTTAAGAACTTTTCATCATTTCATCACCAATTCTGGTGGGTTAACCAATATAGCTGCATTTGTAGCATTGGGTTTGAACATTTTGATACCTTGATCTTGAATGAGTATGAAAGTGATTTTTGGATTTGACGCTATACCATTAATATTGGTAGCTGTGTGACTGTGAGAGTGTTTCTAAAGTTTCTAAAATCACCATAGGTTGAGTGTGAACAAAAGCATAATATATATATATATCATTTATATTTTTTACTTTGAAAGATCGTTATTGTCAATATACGATGTGTAACTGACAATATACAGTTTGATGTAAATGACATGTTTTGAAATGATGAATTCTGAAATTTGGTTTTATATGATGTTTTTATAATAGATGAAATGCTGGGAAACACCAAGTTTTTATGCCTGAAGAAGGTGGCTGGATCAGTGTACACCGCCGAAACGCGTCGCGCTGCACCTAAAAGCACTAAATCAAACTGGTCTTGGTCGGAAAAATAAGAACTGTACACAAGGATGTGTTGATCATGACATTACTGTTTGATTAGTGCGCTAAATGACAAAGAATTTTAATGTCTATTACATTCTCCCGTATTGAATTTTATGAGTATCACTTTGTGTATGTGATTTATTAGAATTGATAATTGATTTATGGCACAATAATTGTTTTGTTCGTTTTTTAACGTATTTTTAAAGTTTGTACAACAATAAGAAAGGGATTCATATAATAAAACATTTGTATATTAGCTTTGGTGATTTTGCGACACTCTCTGGTGATACTGGTTTGTTTGTGTATGGATGTGATATGAGTTATTGATAGTGTGCTTCAAAACATTCCAAAGGGAAATTGTTATTTTGACCTGTCATCTCCAATCTTGCCACTGACCTTGTCTGAACTATCAGCAGTTTCCCACCTTCAGGGCCTTCCTTGAATCTCCACCTACACAGTCCTTCCAGGTTTCAACCACATATTCTGAAACCATCTTTCGTGTTTCTTTCTTTATTTCTCTGCCTCCCCATTTTCAGTCTTTGCCATTCGTGGTGTCCATCTGCTTCTTGCATGAATCTCTCTCTTCGTAGTTTCCCTCCTTGCCTTCTCATTCACTCCAGGTTCACCACCTCCCATCCCTCCTTGGAAATCTTCAGGATCGCTCTAGGCCAGGGTCCTTCTTCGCCTTAACGCCAGGTCCTGCTGTTCCCTGGTGGCTGCTGCAGAAAAGGAACTAGGAGAAACCAAATCACTCAGGAGCTCCAGCACCCAGTGCTTCATGTGCAGCAAACCAGATCTTTCAATATTAGACTCTTAGAGGTGAGGGCAAGTGACAGTGTTACCAAGGTCCAGACCAACCCCATCATCAGGGCTTTAAGTGGGATAAAAAAACTGCGGGGTCTCTCAAAGGGGCGTGGCCAATATAATTAAGGGCGTGGCTTAAAACACGCATGCTAAAAATCTGTGGTTAGCATAGTGTGCCCGCCCGACTTGTATTTTGCTTTTTCTGTCATTACATCCAGATATATGATACAAGTAACATCATACCTACAACAAGTCACGACTATTGGCTTTGTCAGTGGTTGTTAGTTGCATAAGATAAATAAGCAGCAACTATGGCTTGTATATAATATTGAAAAAGCTTCCACTTAAAGCCCTGGTGACACCACGACAATGTTGCTGCTCCTGAGTTTCGAAAGAGAAGGGTAATCCAGAGAGAAAATGATTCTCTTTAAAGGATTTCCCTTCCCCTACAAGGCTCACCTGGCATGATATCATGCCGTAACTTCTCCACTAGTGAGAAGTGAGCAGCGCACATCGATGTGCCTGCTGTCACTGCACTTTGGAAAAAAATGGACCGCCTGTGCCAGAGCACAAAACAGAGCCCGATAGAGACCCGTTTCGAGGCCTCCTTTAAAAAACTGCCAGTGCTCAGCACCGATGAGACCCGGCCCACTTAAAGCCCTGCCCAGCACCACCCTCCACGGCACCCTCGTCTACAGACCTCCTGACCTCCGCTCGCCTTTCACCGACGCCATCATCGACTTCATTGCACCCCAGGCTCTTGCATCCACTAACTACATTCTACTCAGCGACCTCAATTTTCACCTAGACAACCTCAATGACCAGAGCACCGCATCCTTTCTGGAGAACCTCGCCAGCGTAGGACTTAAGCAGCTGGTCACCTCTCCAACCTACTCAGCAGGACACACGCTCAACCCCGTCTTCTCCGCCAGCAAAAACATCAGCTTTAGCCACACCTCCGAACTCCTCTGGACAGACCACCACTGCATCTATTTCGCTTTCACCAAACCCACGGTACACTACCACGCCCACCACCTCCCCGCAGAAACTGGAACAAGGTCACCGAAGAACATCTCACCGCATCCCTCAGCACAACCCCACCGCTAGCATCCAAAAAAGTTCCTAGTAAGTGAAGAAAACATTGAGAATTCATCTTTTTAAAAACAACAAAACACTGAACTCCTTTTTGGTAATTTTATATAATGAAATGAGGAGTTAGGTGGGTCAGCGGCATTTCGATCTCATTCAGTTGAGATCATCAGGACAGTAGTGTGCACAACTAGTATCTCTAGAATAAAAAGAGAAAGAAGGGGGGTCAGACAGGAAGAACCAAGGTGCCTGCTTAATTATATTCAATTAATCTGTCTGCCAAAAGAAGGTTAAAGCGCATGTTTAACGTGCCTTTAAAGACTGAATTCATCGGGGGACTGAAGGAGTTCCCATCTCAGCAAACTCAAAATCCGTCATTGCAAAGTGAAGAATCCCTTCCTAGCCGCCGGCCGCTGCAACTGTGCATCGAGTGCCTGTTGATGGGTGCGCAGTTTTTTATAGTGGCATTGGTTATCCTAGCGATCAGATCGTAAAAATTCAACTCGGAGGGACCTCCGTGAGGGTTTATTTCAGAGTGCAGCGGCCCTGTAAGTGGTAAAGAGCAGTGGCGGTGCATCCATTGGGGGCGTTCGGGCGTTGCCCCACCAATGCCACGGGCCCACGGCCCCATTTACAAATCGTTCTACTTCTGACGCTAATTCCAGCAATCAGGACTCCTGATTGGTGGAATTAGCGTCAGAAGTAGAACGAGGGACGCTGAAGGGTGTGGGGCTGCGGCAGCACTCAGGGTGAGTGACAGCGCAATAGTGCGCATGTTCGTTTTTGGGCTGGTCATTTTTAAGACCAGCCCGAACATGCGCACTAAGCCTTCCCCTTAGGAGAGCGAGGGTTGCTTTATTCGCAGCCCCCGGTCTCCTAATGGGCAGGGAGTGACCCTGCTCCAGGCCAATCCGGGCGCTGCTGGACTCTGGAGGAGCGTCTGGATTGGCTGAGAGCCTGAGAGGGCTTGCCAGCCACTCACGCGACGGTGAAGGCGCCAAACGCGGACCCCGGTCCAGAAGCAGACAGCAGAGGCGGCGGACCCGGTCAGGTAAGTTTAAGCTTCTTTGTAATTTTCAAACCCCCGCAGCCCCCCACCCCCGCGCGAGACCCCCCCCTCCGCACAAGCTACTGCTGTGTTCTGTATATTGTGCCGAGACCCCTCATCATGCTTACCTCCCCCACTGACACCCCAGGCCCTCGCTGCACATTGCTCGCTCCTTTAGAAGTGGAGCTGCGGCATTTGCTCCCTTGTGAAATGGATCCAAATATCCGAGTCAGGCCCAAAGTCCGTACAGGTCCTACTCATTAAAAGGCATTTGTCTAAAAAAATGGACAGGACAGACGGAGATAAAACTGGGCAAAACGAAGGCCTTGTCAATCATGTTTGAGTTTTGTGATACATTTTCGTGTGACTGTGTTATACTTTTGTGATTGCATGTGTTGTATTGTGCACGCAGATCCTCAAAGGTCCAAGTCATATCAATATTTGCTGGAACGCCTGTTTTCTTTCCTAGGCTCAGTTTAAGCTACGCAAGCCAGGACACGACTTTGATTTAAAAGAAATTAATTCTGTTAAACCAAAGTTGTTATTTCGACCTCTGACTTTCATAATATACGCACCCTTCCGAGCATACAAACCTTGGCGCCCATGAACTCATAATTCCTAATGTTCGCAAAGTACACCATTTATCATCACATATCATACATGTTTGTTGGTAATCGATTAGAATTTCCGGTGTCGTACACTTTCACGCTTAAACAAGATATTTTGTTTAATTGTGCGTCTAATATTTTTGCAGCGCCTTATTACCGCCTTGGGTCACTTCGCAGGGCTGGAAAGTTTGTCTGATTAGCATATCTGCAGTAGTCGTCAGCCGAAAGCATACTTGGCTGTTTGAAAATGGGTGCACCCTCCTAACCCGGCTCATTTTTCATGACCACAGAACCAGGAAGAGGCAGCGAGAGATATGTGCTTACTGTGTGACATGTGCTTACAGTGGCCAGTCCTCTGATGTATGGCAATAAAACTGGCCCTGTGTACATGCCCCTAAGTTAACACTGATGCCAAAAACATGGATTGACTTGCAAACAATGAATGTTAAAAACGTCGAGGGAATGCATTTTAGCGATTTAGTTCCTCTCTTATTTTACATGTTTACTTAATCTTGCATTCCCCATGAGTTAGCTATTTTATAATGTCGTTGTTTATCTGTATTTTTTCCTGTGCATACTTTGAGGCTTGAGCCATGCCAGGTGTTTATGAGGGGCTTTGGATTGAGCACGCAGGCGCTAAGGCTAAAGCCAAACAAAGTGCCTGTCAGTGGACTGGCCTCTCTGCAGAGCACACAGAAGAATGTTTGTGTATTCCATTTGCAACTGAAATTCTGTGGAAATGTGTGTGAAGGGGGTACACTGATGTCAAAATATTTGCAAGGCAAAAGTAAGAAAAATTAAGGTGCTTATATTTGAGGGAGTGCAGTGCATGTTGGGGGCTGTGAAGTGACAGAGATGTGAGGAAGGTCATTCGGGGAAGAGTGAAAAGAGGATGCTGAAGAGGAAAGAGAGGGGGTTGAAGATGTGCAGATGGACAAGATATGCAGAGAAAAAGAAGATACATATCTAACATAAAGCACACCTAATTGAAGGACAAAACTCCTTCCACAGGCCTCAATGCTATTTAATTCACAGACTCACTATTTCAGAAGTTCAGAATTTAAACATTTTCAATGTTAATTATTTATAAGAAATCATTGTTGTTACTCATTTATCTTAAACAGCTAGCACCTAGTGACAAAGCCAATCATACTGACAGGCTTCCACGTGTGTTAGGCTTTAGGCGTATGTCAGTTGCTGTGCCATTTATCTGAATAAAATTACATCTTAGAGAGAAACCAAAATACCGGTCTGATGGCACACTATGGGAATCACAGAAATGTATTTGGCATGTTCCTTTATAGGGAGCACCCACTTTTTTCATCTCACTTAAAGACCGGTCTGCACATATTTCTATATGACTGGTTACAGCCAGCAGCTGTGGGTGCTTCCCGAAGTCTGGTTAGAGCATATTTTTCCAAAGTTAATGCTGCATGCAGTGCAAGATCCTGGGCAAGCATACATTTTAAAGGGCTAAAGCTGTCATGCAGAGCAATTTACATATTACAGTAACTGTTGAACAAATTAATGCAAGAAGATACAGGGCAGTTTTGAATGTGTTTGATAGTTCAAGACTATACGTTCCCACTGCTTAATAAGCCTGCTTTATCGCTGCATTCATTTGCTTTAAAATGCACCATTTGCCAATCTTTTTTAAATTTCTTTCTCAGGAGAGGGACTCTCCCTAGACCCCAGGTTTGTCCATTGAACTTGTTCACATCACTAACTAGTGTTTTCTATTGGAAAGGGTAGAGCCAAAGCAGTCTTGCTTAGTACCCTAGCCCTCTTCAGAAGTCAGACTTGCTTGGCAACCCTGAAATATTGTATGAGCTTCTTTTATGAATGCCTAGAAGAACTGAATTTTTAGTCCATTTATCACAGAAATAGTGCTGAAAATTGCACCAAAAAGATGCCAATTTTTTAAAAATGTCTTCACGGGGGGAGAACCCCCCCAAACTCCCCTTATTGCCGTCGGGCTCGCTCGCTGCACTCGCTCGCATACGTTGATTTGTTCTGCAAATTCCACCAGCCGCCACTGGTAAAGAGGGGTACTCAAACACATGGCTGCCTTAGTGGGGCTAATGGATTGCCTCGATATGATAGTTTCAGTCTGGAACTGGCTGTACTGGGGTCCGATTTCCTAAATTCATAAGCAGTCAGTCAGCGGGGACATGGGCCAGAAGACCCACAGGGCACATAAGGCAGGAGAAGGTATTGACACTTACTTATGCGGAGATCATCCGAAGGACGATGTCATTTGGAGCCGGGCAGTCTCTCTAGTTACTGTGAGTGAATCGGCAACAGGGGGCTGGCTGCAGAAGGGGTTCATGAACCCCAGAAATGAATGCACGCGGTACACCGAGGTGTGATGGCTAGAGCGCTGCCCGTGCTGAACGAGGAGCAAGCGCCTAGAGAGCGATGCGGTATAGTAGCACGCGCTCAAATTATTTATGAAAGGCTAGATTGATAGAATTATATATCAGAGTTAATTAGCAATGAATGAATGAAAGGGGGGTTACCTGAAGAGTCATTGAAACCTCAGTTGAAGAAACAAAAAAAAAAACATACAACTAGATACAGAAAAATTAATGAATAAATTAGAAGACATACTCAAACATTACATGTAAAAGAACATATAACATATGTGAGTACAAAGAACCTATGTCATTTATACTCAGTCATGTGAGAGTGGTTACAGAATCAGTGGCTTACAGGGTAATATTGGCTAACTAAGGAACTGCAATCCAACATTTTTTTTTTTTATAGAATTCTATTCCATACTTCTTGTGTGTTGAGTCCATTGCTGATTGACTGGCATTTAAAGATCCATTTGCATTCCATTCTTTTCAGTAACATTTGGCTGTTTCCTTCTCTTGTTTGTGGCTGCAGGATGTTGATAATCTGCCGTGTGAAATCATTTTCTGTATGACCTTTTCCTCAAAATGTTCGACCAAAGGAGCCGTTAGTACCTTGCACCGTATCCTGCTCTTGTGTTGTGAGATCCTTGACTTTATCTTTTGCGTTGTTTGACCTACATAAAGTGCGCCACATGGGCAACGTATACAATAAATAACATTACATGAATTGCAATTAGAGAAAAAGCCAAGGGTTTGTTCTATGTTTCCATGTTCTAATGTTTTGGTGCTGGTAGTTGAGTTACACGCCAAACAGTTCCCAGAACTGGGGGGAGCCCTAGGGCGGAGTGGATTGTCTTGTCAATGTGTCTGGGCTTATGCGCCCTCACCAAATGTTCTCTAATGTTACGTCCCCTTTTGAAGGAAAATAGGGGCAGTTCAGGTGACATGGCTGAGGTGGTTAGGACATGCCAGTGTTTTTTAATGCTCTTGGTGAGTTTGTTACTGATGGACAGAACGTTGTCACCCAAGTAATTCTGGGCATGGCGTCTTTTTGTTTGAGCTCTAGAAGAATGTCCCTATGAGAATACCAGGCCCATTTGAGTGACCGTTTAACCCATCTCTTGGGGTATCCTCTGATGTGACATCCAAGCTTGGGATGATCCAGGCAGGTGCCGGGTGAGGAGTGCAGGGGTGCAGATGGATGGTCAGCATTGTTGCCGAGAGAAGCTGCCATGCAGCAAAAGATGTGATGAGGAGGACAAGAGGACGGATACAAATGTTGACTAACACAGAGGGGGTGATGAGGCTCCTGGTACCCTGCAGATAAGGGCTTGGGCGATTGGGTGAGAGGGCCACAGATTGAGTTGACGTATATGGCATGGCTTTTCTGATGACGTGCATGTTGCATACAAATCAGGCCTAATTATATGATGCACACGAGCGGACTGAGGTCTGTACTTACCATGATTTAGTGAAGAGCAGCACCACAAGTATTTTTGCTGCGCTGCCCTTCGCCAAATCGAAAGGGCAGGAAGGCACTGTATTTACGAGATACGGTGCAGTCCTGTCCTTTCAGCCGGCGCACAATTTGGTGCCTGGCACCAACGCAGGCACCCTTGCACCATGGTGCAAGGGTGTCTGCGTTGTTGGCAGGATTGTTTTTGTGCAGGAACGGACACCTTCCTGCATAAAAACAATCCTTGGAGGCTATTTCCTCTTTCTGTGAGTGCTGCAGGATGCAGCCCACTTAGAAGGAGGAAGTAACGAGGAGAAATAAAGATCATTCTAAATCTGAGAATGCATCAAAACTAGGGGCGGGCAGAGAACTCCGCTCCGCCAGCGGAGTGTGTGGAGATTTGCCTACTCCGCGCTCCCAAACCCTAGGCCAGGCAGGGGAGAGCCTCCCCAGGCCCAGATGGACACCTTGTCCCCAACGCCCGGACCCTCAGCTGGCTTGCAGGACAGGGGGCTCCCGCACCCCAGGGCCCGCCGGACGGAGCTCAAGCCCCGGGCCCGGTCCCAGCTTCCAAACCCTAGCCAGGCCGGGGAGAGCCTCCCCGGGCCCCGACGGACACACGTCCCCAGCGCCCGGACCCTCGGAAGGCTTGCAGGATGGGGGAATCCTGCACCCCGGGGCCTACCGGACGGAGCTCAAGCCCCGAGCCCAGCTTCCAAACGCTAGTCAGGCCGGGGAGAGCCTCCCCAGGCCCCGATGGGACCCCCCACCCCCAGCGCCCAGACACTCGACTGGCTTGCAGGACGGGGGCTACCGCACCCCGGGGCCCGCCGGACGGACCTCAAGCCCCAGGCCCGGTCCCAGCTTCCAAACCCAAGCCAGGCCGGGGATAGCCTCCCCGGGCCCCCCGTCCCCAGAGCCCGATACCTTGGCTGTCTTGCAGGACAGGGGGGCTCCCACACCCCAGGGCCCGCCGGACGGAGCTCAAGCCCCGGGCCCGGGCCCAAGTTCCA